>CAOJZF010000053.1:0-12114 GCA_948465475.1 Thalpophila matura
GTCTCTACAATGGTTGGGAAAATCTCCAACAACATATATTTTTCTGCTGAGTTTTCATAGTTTTCAAGGTCACTGTGGTCTCTACGTCATTATAAAGTATTTCCCTTCAATTCTATGGCCAAAGTCAAAACTCCTGACCTCTTTGTTTCCTTTTTTAAGATATTGGAACTTCTTTTCTAGCTCTCCTCCCATTAGTTTTTAAAAAAGCTCATTTAATGAAATTATCTAGAAATAGAATGAATGTTGAATACTATTTTTATTTGGCACTTCCTATTAATTTGTACTTCCTGCGCCTTTTTCTTATGAGTGTTTATAATTTATTCATGATTAGATTAATCTCTAGATCCTCCTATAAAAACCTGTTCTAAAAAGTACTTCATGTGCCAACTTGATAACAAGATTATGCTATATCATTTGGCCTTAGAATTTTTCCTATCTTTACATAAATGGTTAGCTAAGATATTATCTTAATTTTTCTTACCAAACTCTTTTTGGGATTTCATATAGTAGCTTCCTGAATTCTCTATGCTTTTACAACTCATCTATTTTGCAGTATTTTCTATAATTGTTACTTTTCTTTGCTGCTTTGATTCTTCTAAGGCATCTCAACTTGTTTACTTAGTGATTTTGTTTTCTGAGGCATTGAAATTCCGATTTTATGTTCTTCCTTATCTTCTTATTTTATCATCTGTTTTTCTTATCTTTCCCTAAGCATCTTCTATGCTTCAGACATCTCTCATGTCTCTGGCATCTCATATTCCCCTCAGACTTAAAATACTGCTAAGTCTGCTTATTGAGATTATCTTCTCTTAAGTTAATTCTTGTTTTATAGATGATCAGTCTATTCTCCAATCTGATTTGTTATAAGGCTGTCCCTTTTTGACCTTAAGCCTTGTAAACTTATTGATCTCAGTGATGGCCAGTCACTTGAAGCTTATATACAAAAGTAATCCCTGATGTGTTTCATTCAGAACAGAGTTCTTAATTTAAAACTCTCTTAGATGGCATGTAGTCAGTAATGTAGTCTCTGTGATGAGACATCAACTTCCCATCCATTTCCTTCTTGAATAAACATCTTATCTGATCTGCTATTTTTATACTATCTTCATCTTATCTCAAAAACTTAGACCTACTACAACTTTATAAAGTTCTATGTAATTGGTCTTGTATATTGTTTTATTTGATTTTTAACAAGATAACTAGCTTAAAGAGTTAGTCTAAATATTTAAACTTGTTTACTAGCAATAAAAGATTTTTTTCTAAAAAGAACATAAATTACTTTGCTAATATACACTAAGAATAAGAGAGATTGATGCTTTTGATATTGTAGTTGTGTAGAAAATTTTAATATAACACTATAATATATCTACTTGATTTTTATTAATCTTATTAAATGGCCAATGATGCTCTGTTCTTAAGTCTTGTATAACAATATATGGAACTTTAAGTGATAAATGACTATTTTATCTTGATACTTAAGACTAATTAAATTTGTTTTATATCCTATGTAACTTTAAGTAACTATGCCATATTATTTAATATAATAAAAAAGGAAATATGTTGATTTGATTTTTGCTCCTGTATAATAAGATGGCTTTTTGTGATGTGTTGAACAAAAGTAAAAGTTAAATTTTACCATGGTTTTCCACATTATAATTTTTTTGAGGTAAATACAGAATTAAAACAGAAAAATGACTCAAGTAATTGCTTTATTAATTTTTTTCTTTACTTAGCAGCCCCTAGATAACAATTTCAGTAAACAATTTGTCAGTAGCCTGAATAAAAGTGTTAATTTTTGACAGTAAAGTAAACTATCAAGTAGATTAAGAATATTGCTAATTTTAGTGTAATTTTTTTGTCTTATAATTTTTATCATTAGTATCTGTTAATGGGACTTACTATAAGTAAGCCAAAAAAAAAATCATCCTATTTTTATGGAGGCCTGTATACTCTCTATATTGTTTTTGGAAATTTAACAAATTGAAAAAATTATAAACTCTTTACCATTTCTTAATTTAGAATTATATCTTTAGCATATAAGATAAATGATTTTAATTAAAAATATTACTAACTACTTCTTTATAGATCAAAAAATAACATAAAATTTCTGTAATTTGTTTTGAAATACTGCTTATAATTGATATGTTTAGAATTTTACAATGAAAACTAGGGAAAGTAGATTTTTTTTATTTCATCAACAAAACCAAAAAGAAAGAATTATAGTTAGATTGCTTGGTTTTAGATTGTGTCTAAAATGTAAAAAAACGAAAAAAATGATGAAAAAATCTAGGATTATTGTTAAAATTAAAATAGAGTGTGAATTTTCATGAAATTCAAATTCTTAAATTAGAACAACAAGATTGAAAATTTCTAAATTGATATATAATTTTAACTAGTATACTAAGAGATAACTATTATCTGATAAAAAACTAAATTATTATATAACTCATTAGAATTATTTTGCTTATAAATCCAATAAATTGTACATCTGAAGTACCAAAATAAACTATTCTAGCGCAAAGTTAAATTTTGTTTTATTATGTTAGATTTAAGATATGCATTAATTTCTTAGGGCTTTAAAATTTAAAAGTTCACTCAATAAGTATAAATAATTCTATAGGTCAGATTTATTATATGAACAACATATTTTTTCTTAATTCATATCTAAGTAAGTATTATAAAAAATTAACATAAACTAAACTTATGCTTATCAACATTTTTGTATCTTTAGAAAGTATTTTTTGTCATATAATTTGATTTGAAATTAAAAATTCTAAATAGTGTGAAAGCTCAATTAGTTGAGTTATATATACTAAGGATAACATAATTAAAAAAAAGAATTAAATCAAGCCAATAAAACAAGAAATCAATCTATCTCTTAGATTAAACATTACTTAATTTAAATTTTAGTACTTACTTGTTTTTTAGTATGATAACAATAGACTAGTGAGTGTAGACTATTTAAATTAGTAGTGACATATTTTATTAGTAACTTCAAAAAATTTTCTTTATCAAAACTGTTTCAGTCATTCTTATAACATACAATTTTTTATTTTTAAAAACATGCTTATTTCTTATAGCCAAAGAAAGTTCTCAAAATAGTTTCAAATAATTTTGGTAAAATTAAGTATCTCATACTTATTAAAAAAATTACTTGTTTACAGATAAACAAATAAGGCAAAAAAAACCCTTCTTAAACATTAAACCTTTTTGAGAAAAGTTATGAATTTCTCAAAATATTATAATATTTTCACAAAACATTAATTTATCTGAAAATATTATAAATAAGTAATATGACAATTTTTACTTCATTATATTACTAATTGAAATTACATACTGGGATCTTAAACATTTTTTTGATCAAAATCTTATTTCTTCATAATTTTTTTAAAAGCAAGTTTCTAATTAAACCTTTATCTTAAAGTTAAATAGTTATTTACTTTGAAATTTTATCTAAAATGATAATTTTTCAAAATACTTTAAAAAAATTCTATTTTGACCAATTCTCCAAATTGATTTTAGGAGCCCGTCTTGTGGAGATTGATCCTTGGTTTTCGGTACTGATTTTCTTATGCCTTGGCAACTGAGCCATTAACCAATTTCGTTATAGTTTTTTTGCTTCATTTACTAGATTTAGAAGTTAAATTACAGCTTAAATTTGATCATTCCAGTTCAAATGAATGACCAAATAGTCTGGAGGATTGATGCGGAGCAAACTTGATCTACAAAAAATATTAGATAGATGCAAGAGGCCAGAATTGTTGTATGAGCAATTTGAAAAAAATCATGATTTCATATTTTAATCTTTACTTTTCTTGGGTTGCTAGTGAGGGACTACAAGGAGTGAATTTTAACTAATTTAGAATAGTGAATTAAATGTCAACTTTTAATGATTAACGCAACATAATTAGTGAACCAGCTTAACCCGCTCTGTGATTTGTGATTATCAATAACTCGGTAAAAAGTGAAAATCCGGAAATTGAAATTCTGATACAGTCCGAATTTGTATAAGTCGACACTGTTTTTCCCGAAACTCAATTTTATAACGAGGACTTGACCAAACCAATAGGAATTTGCCTTGTCGAGGAAAGCTAATTAGATAAATTATTGGCTTCATGCGGTGAAGTCCTGAATCTTCTCAAGATTCACTCATTCATTGGCCCCGTTACGAGATCAAATGATAGTGAAATTTTTCTAATTTAATTTTGATTTCATCAAAATTCCTTGCTCTCTCTTCAAATTGGATTTATATGAAATTAGATTTAAAATTAAAATTTTCATTCTGATTTCAATTCATCCACCTTAAAAAATAAATCCCACAATCTGAAAGTACAAACTGGTTTTAATTCTCAATAAAGAACAAATTTTGGAATGAAATTTTCATCAGCTTGATTGAAAGATTAATGATTATAATCTTGTCTTTGCTTGCTAATTTCTGTTCTATAAGAGATTTGAATTTATTTCAAAAAAGATAGTTTGACCCAATTTTTAGTTTAAATAAACAAAGTGCAGAAAGCTAAGACTCTAATTGCCTTTAACATTTTAAAAAGGCACTGCTCTAATATTTAACAAAAAATAATTTGCTTAAAAATATAAAAAAAGAATAAGGAAATGATGCTAAAATTAAGGCATTGATTAAAAAAATCAATAAAAATACAAAATTATTTGAATAAAGATGTCGATAGAAAGTTAATTAAAATTTAAATAGCTTAGAAGTTTTACATTAAGTAATTCTTTACTTTGTTATTTTAAATTATGAATTTAATTTTTTTTAGTTTATCTTTTATTAATTTTTTAGGTGTTTATATTGTATTTTGTTTCAAGATTAATAGTTATTTAAATTTCCTGGATTATTTTTTATGATGAAAGAATCACAATATTGAATGTTACTAATTATTTTGAAATTAATAATGGATTAAAAAATTTTGTATGCTACTACTGAATTATATATAGCAAAACTATTCACTAATTTGTAAAAGATTATATAAGAGAAAAAAACTTCTATGTAATTAACTAGATTGAAACACCATAAATTTAATCTTGATAAGTTGAATAAACCAAGAATTACAAAACATCCTCAAAATCAATTATAAATCAAACTTATCTTTCCTAGGGCTTTAGGGCAGTATACATAATTTTATGTTTTTTGATTAATAATCTTTGTTTTCACTCAATATATGTCAAATCTAATCAGGTATCTAAGTAAAACTGTTATTTATTATTATGGTAGATAAAAAAACCAATAAAGATATTGAGTTATAATCAAGTTTGAAAATCTAAATGGTATAAATTTAATGAAGATAATAAAAAAATAGATTGAATTCTATAAATTATAGTCTTTATAATTGATTTTTAAATTATGTAAAGCTATCTTTGTCAAAAGGCTACCAGATAATATTTTAACCTATTTAGGACTTAGATATACAAGTTAATAATAGGAAGCCTTTTAGACCAACTAGTATTGCACATACCTAAGAATAAGTTCTATAGGATGATAAAGGGAAGCCTAACAAGATAGGCATATGATACAAAGTAACTAAAGGGAGTCTGTGGGGAAGGCTATGGGATAGACCATGGTCTGGGAGCTCACTTGTATTTTTTTTAATCACATATTTCTCTGACCTTCTAAAAAATGTCTTTTGCTGTTCCAGATCCTCTTAACCTAATCACTGCTATTTAATAATCCTCAACAATATCTTCTCTTGTGCCCATTCTCTCCAAAATAGTCCCTAACTACTCCTTGCTGTCATGCAGTCACTACTAGGCCTCCTCTAAAGACTCACATCCTTTTAGCCTCTCTAGATTGGTTCATCTTTCCTCATATATACTTGCATACATCCTTTCCTAAAACTCTTTAGATATTTCTTACTATTACTATAAGCTTACACAATATTTTTCTGAAGCACATTTGTTTTATCTTCTCTCTATCTATTTCATATTTTCATAAGTCTATCACTACACCTCCACTATAGTCTCTTGCCCTCTTGGCTTATATAAAAAAATGACCTCAATTTAAAATCTCTACTAAGCCTTTCCTTAATTTTTTACCCTCCCAGCTTCTCTCCCAAATTTGTGCTTAAAGTCTTGTGAATTTTATCACACCCCCCTCAAGACTTACCTTCCTAATTCTTAAATCATATCTAGTATTTCTGGGTTCTTGAATTAAGATAACATACTTCTAAATTATGTATAAGAGATTTAACAGCCAAATGTATGTATAAACTTTTTAGATTATTTTTATTTTAAATTATTTTAATAAATTTTAATATTACATAATAAAGTTGCATTTATAATAAGACATATAAAACAAAATAAAAAATACAAGATCTATTAGTGCTTTTCAACAATTTGAAAAATTTAAAATATTCTTAAAAAATCTTAAAATATCAAAAAAAAAATTATAAAAAATTTAACATATGGAAATTAATCTATTTTTAATTTGATCAACTTCAAATTATATTTTCGCTTTTAATCTAAATATAATGTTACAGCTTTTCCATTTAAGAAATTGTAGAACTTTTAGGAAATCTCTAGAAAATTACTAACACTCTTATAAAGGCTGTAGCAAACCTTTCACCCACTCTAATGGGCTGAAATTATATTGTTAAGTTATGTGATAGTATCTAGCCTTTATGTTTTTTTTTTGTTAAAATGTAATTATAGATAAAATGTCAAATATATAACACCTAATAAATTAGGTTACTTATAGTGATGTGTTAGTTGTCCTTTTGTTCTTATAGAATTATACAATTTATAGTTAATAGTTTTTTGGATAAAAGATTTAAATTGAAATAAAGTTTAATATAATATCAAAGGCATAATTAGGCCAATTTCTAGTATAATTTAAATGGTTAGTTTTTTTCCCTATAAAATCAAAAATGAAGCTAATTTAAATGTTTGTATATATATCTTATTGATTTACTAGCAGATGAATGATTTTTACTGTATACAAAAAAAACCTAGACCTATTAAATTCAATCATGTCTTTCATAGAATAAGAAAAATTATGTAAAGGCTTAGAAATAAGGCTTAATTAGGCTATGCTATTAAAATCAGATCTAAGAAATTTTAAGATCATATCATTTTAGATAGCTTAATTATGATATTTAAGGCCTTTAGTATACTTGACTATATTTTTTAGAAAAATAACTAAACAAAAATCAAAGGATTCAAAAAACTAAAAGTCAGATAGAAGAGGTTATATTCATTTATAAGTAAAGAAGACTTTAAATTAAAGAATAAATCAAGCCAGATCACTTAT
Source organism: Thalpophila matura (assembly GCA_948465475.1). Lineage (NCBI taxonomy): Eukaryota > Metazoa > Arthropoda > Insecta > Lepidoptera > Noctuidae > Thalpophila > Thalpophila matura. The sequence continues at coordinate 7,262 of CAOJZF010000053.1, forward strand.
GTTACTAAGCTAACATTAGAATAGTCACTAACTTTCTCAAATTTTTTACTACAAATAAGTTTTTTCTTATAATTATTTTAAATATCTATTTTTTTGTCCTTACTATTTTGGTGGACTTTTCCACTAAGAATGTTATATAGCAATTACTTTTGTTTACAGCACTAGCAGTGTTTTTATTTTAAAAATAAGAATTTAAGTTAAAGTAGTTAGTATATAATTTATACTTTTATTTACTATCTTTCAATCTTTACAAGCTGTGTTTTGTATTGCTAATAAATTATGTAATTCACAAGTTTAGATTAAACTAGAAAGTTATAGAAATATTGGTATCTTTATTTCATTTAAAAAATGACCTAATTTTAGAAATAAATGATAAAGATATCCTCAATTTTTCATGTAATCATTTTTTTTCTAATAAAATATAGATTACTTTTTCTTTTCTTTTCATAATAAAAATTTCTACAAATTTATCCTTACAATTTATAAGATTTAAGGAAATTAGATTATCTGATCTTTAATGTACTATTTTCTAAACCTAAGTAATTTATTGTGATACCTTGTTTATCTAGAGAAAAGGTTAAATTCATTCTAATCTGTATATATACATCCTTTAAGTGTTTTCTTCATATTGGCTTACAATAGACCTGTCTTTATTCTTTAACTTTGTTTGATTTTTATTTAGTTTATCTAGTTTTATTTTTAGTGTTTTTAATTTTAGTACATAATAGTTTATTATCTATTTATAATTGAATATATAGTTTTCAAAGCACTTAGTAAAGTTAAGTATTTTTGTAACAAGTAAATTTTTTCCTTTTAATCAATTTTTCTATCTACTTTCTTTTATCCTTTTTTTATATATTTTACTTTCTAACTCATAATATCATAACTTGTGAGTAAAATCACACCTTAACGTTGATCTTTATACTTTTTTGACATTAAAGCGGTGACTTAGCCCGAGTTGGGCTCCTTTCGATCATTACATGGTCATCTGAATTCCGCATCACGAATTTCTGATTCTGAGAGCGAGTGTGGTCTTATTCAATTAAAAATGGAGCGCGTCGTGATTTTTTTATACCTATTTGGATAGTTAGAATCATCTGTTTTTGGATAAATTGTGAGACTTGGCCTAAATTTCAACTAAAAAGGGCAATAAAAATACACTTAATTCAGCTTACAGGGATTTTATCCCAGAAAAAGTGTCGATTTAAACGAGACTCGACTGTATAGAGAATGTCGACTGTACACAACTAACAGTGCATTTGACAATTGTCCACCGGTCCGATTCTTGTCTTCAAAAAAAAACTCCCATACAGTCGACAATCGCTACTCTCCACTTTATTTCTCCGAACAACGCAGTAAAGAGTATTTATTTTTTAGTTCTGCCAAAATATTATCATCTTACTAACTAAAAACCTATAATTGTATAGAAGAAAAAGTAATCAGTATATGAAAATAGCTAATTTTTAATTATCAACATTAATACTATGATGAAAGTGATAAATATTTTATATGACTTCAGTTTGATCAGTATGGTTGTTTTCTAGAATCTGATACGAAAACCTTGATAATGAGAGCCATATTTCCTAAATCAGAGTTGGATAGTAGCGATTATCGACTGTATTATTGTTAATTTGTAAGCCGATTAAAGCCTTAGGACACCGACTAGAGCCCCATTTTGATCAGATTTATTTAATGCGGAGAACTAATTATTAAGCTGCTCATCTTTAAGAACTTTTTCCCATATCCTTGAAATTAGACTGCGACGTTGATTGGTAAGGCATGAAACTGCGTGGGTTGACAGTACACGGCTTGGTCAAAGCTAAAAATAAGCGTAAACTAGTAAAATCTAAATATCATGCAGTTTGTATAGAAGAGTTAATTTAATATATGACTAAAACCTTTCGTGGATTGATTTTTTTTCAATTTATAGTGGACATGGCTAAAACCGGGGCTCTATCCGAGAATTGTACTTTATACTTATGTTTTATCGCTGTCATTCGTTAAGTGTAGCACGTTGTCTCTAGTTAGATTTAATCATTCTAGTTCAAATTACTACCAGATAATTAAAAGCACTGATGCACGCCAGAAAGGATCTGCGAAAGTTTTAACCATATACAGTAGGTACTCTCTAAAGGTAAACAAATTTTAAACTTTTTCTACGAATCTAATTTTGAAATTAAGAGCGAGTTCTTAAAATGTATAAAACTCACCTTATAACCCGTTTTATACTCAATAAAAGTTGACCTTCTTTGGTTTAACCTACCGAAAATAGTAATCTATTAGATAACAATCACTAAAAATCAAGTTATAGTTAACAAGCCATTTACACATCGATATACGGCTGAGTTTCAGTCGCTTTAAATGTCGATCGAAAATCAAAAATAAGCTCACATTTAGCTGATAAAAGTACATATATATACGAACCAAAAAAGATTAACGATACTGTAAATAATCTTTTTAAAAAAACAGACTAATAAAGTTTATCAGGAAAATGATCCTTCACAACAGGAAAACCAAAAACCGTTGTGAGCAATCTTACCGAGGCTTAAAAATATGTAACCGAGAACGCCCAGTTTGTTCCAACTGTAGAAAACATAGTAAACCATGTATAAGAAATATCTTAGATAAATCCAGATCTGATAACAGTTTCGAAACAACCAATATTCCAAGCTCTGTGGGCCAAAATACCAAGTCTTTATCTGATGAAAATGTCGCCTTGGAAGACACTACTTCACCCGGGAAGAAAAAATTTAAAATCTTACACCACATATATTTCAATCAAACAACAACAATAAAAACTGAGATACCTTCGAGTCAAAATAGCTGGGTTTTACACTTCATAACGTGTCTCAAATGTCCGACTTTAAAGTACAAATTTTATCTTATCTCAAGATTTCTCGGAATTTCCATTTACAGTACATCCTATTATCAGAAGATGATGATGATAAAGTCCATCGATGTCGTAAGTTTGCCCATCAAAAAGAATAGGGTTAGTTTCCATCTACAGTATAGCACAAGCTTATTAGAAACTGAGATGAAAAATGCAGTTGAATCCTATTTTCAAAATTCTTTAATCCTTTACCCAATCTTGACTAAAGATTCATTTTATTCCAGATCGAGGTCGCATTTTTTAAAGGTCTGTATATGTAGAGTTGGACTGCAGTATATGAAAAGGACGCCTATAAGGACGGACGCTATTATCTACCTTGACAAATCAATATCCGAATTAATCAAACCATCTAATCTAAAACCTAGCTTAGATTCAATACAAAGTCTCTTGGTTTTAGTGTTTAATTGTCACTCTGCTCCATTATTCGAGCATGTGGGTAGATTGTTTTCAATTGTTACCGGTTGGGTTGATCTATTAAATTTAGAATTGATTAAATACAAGTCACAGGTTAATGAGGCTCAGATGGCTCTCAGTCTTATACACGGTTTTGATTACTATTTCACCGGTGTTTACAATTCAATCTGTTTACCACCTCCCACAACATCGGAATCAGCCTCAAATATTGGATTTGTGAGTATGTACTTCCAACAGTGGTCAAAGATATCAAAGAATGCAATGCTTTACCTAACTGAATCTGGATTTTCACATAGGCCAGGATATGTATTGGACTTGCTTAAACAGTTGGATCAATTAGTGGAGCGTATAACTTGTGAACTTCGTCTTGTTAATTCAAAAAGAAACTTGGATGAGTATCAATATATTGTTATATTGTATCATTTTCATTATGTTGTGTTGATCGATATGGTTTTTAAGTTAAATTCATGTACTTTGAAGAAGATGAATAAATATCAAACTTTACTCCTAAAGAGGACAAGGTTACGTTCACTCTCTAAAGGCAATTCAATTGAGTCTCCCAATACAGAGCCCTGCTTTCATCACCACGCGAATCCCTCTTCTACTTGTAACAAGCAAGATCCTTAACTCGTGGGCATCTCCCTGTCCACGGCCGTCTACTCGATTGTCCGGCGCAGTCTACGGAGAGCCAATATCGAATCCGTCCAAACCCAGTGTGAATTTGCTTTAAAGGTAGTTAAACATTACTTTAAGAAACAACCAGAGATGATAGAGTACAAACTGAATAAAGACGGGTATGATCGGAGCCAAACCAATCCTCAATAAAATATCATCATAGAAATAAATAGATGAAATTGTTTGTAAGTTATAAAACTTGTAAACTCTCAAAGATAATGATTAAGAGAAAATGCTTGACAAATACCTAAAGGACGGAGACTAAAGATGAAGGAGTAGCAAGGAACCTGTGAAATAGATTTAAAATAGTAAGACATAGTAATTAAAAGGTTAGAATCCAATTTGCACCAAAGTCCATAGAAGACAAAGGAGATCAATAAACCCAGAAATCAAATAAACTAATATTATGCCTCCATGATGCATCCCTATTTCTATGGATAGACTCAATAAGAAAATCTATTCTTTGAAGTGGGCAGTTGTTTCTTAAGGACATTGATTTTGGAGAAAATATTAAGTCATTACCTTTCTTTTGATATAATATTATAGATCTGAATAAAAAATTGGTCTGATTATAATCAAGTGAAAAAGAAAGGATAAATTTATCTTAATTAGAGATATAATATAAGTGAAGGGTTACTGGAGATCTATTATAAAAAGGATCCATTCTAAAGGATTAGTATTAATTAGTGAGAGACATCTTCTGATAAGATTTTTTCATAATTATAGGTAAATTTATTTTCTAACATTTTTGGCTTTTATGAAAGTGTTTTTTAGACTAGAAAAAAAAATAAAGGATGAATGATAGTGAAAAGACAAACAATAAACACTGACACAAATAGAGGATTTTTTCAACTGCCATAACTAAATGATTGAT
>CAOJZF010000054.1:0-28521 GCA_948465475.1 Thalpophila matura
AAAAATAGACTAAATCATATAAGATATATAAAAGGAAGATAAAGGATCTTGTGTTGATAAGTATGATAATTTACAATTATCAAGGGTATTGTAAGTTTTAAAAGAACAGTATGAAGCCTATGGCATAAGTCAATAAGTTTTAGAACTCAATAGATATTCCTAATTTAGGATATAAAAGTAAAAACTCATCTAAATTTTCTGACTCAAACAAAAATAGATTCTCATCACAATGTTTGGAAACTATTGTTTACACATAATGATTGATTTAGTAAGTCTATATCTGAGTACATTATTAAGTGTATTAATCTCAAAAGTGTGTTTAAAACAATGCTTTACATGTAAAGCATCTAGGTTCTATTAGAGAATAGGAAATCAAGATTACTTTCTAATCTCTATCTAATAAAGTGCATTATAAAAAACATGAGGCAATATAAATTGTATAAAACATTAGCTATAATAAACCAAGGTTTATTAAGCAATATTATTGAAACAGTGAATCTTCTTTGTTTACAATCAGAAAATTATCAATTAAGTTAAAATCATTGCCTAAATTTTTTAGAAACAATTTTGGAACATGTATATATTGTTTTAGAGTTTGAGTTAAACTAACTTTTATAATATTTTATTATAAAGACAGATTTTAAGATATTCAAAGTTGCATTTTATTGCTACTACATCTAGATGATTTTTAATAACATGAAGGTTTTATACACTAATGAATTAGAAATTCTACTAGTTAATCTAGATTTAAAGGATGGAGAATAGCTATAGGCAACTTACAAATCTTATATTACTCTGTCTATAGAATGCCCAAGCATTCTAAAAAAAAGTTGTGGGTAAAAAATCTGGCATATCTATTTACTTGAGAATTGATATTCCATATATTGAAGTATTAGATTGAAATGTGAAAAAATTGAGGTTTGCTTTTTAGAAACTAAAGTCATGGTGGGTCTTTTAAACATTTTGGTTAACCTTAGGCGCTTAAAAATAATAAGAATTTGTTTAGAAAACTTTCTAGTATCAAAAATTTAGTAGTAAATCTAACTCTTGAGTATCATTTAAGATTACTAGAAATCATGGCCTTCAAATTAAGTTTTTTTTCCAGATTTTGACAAAAAAGCATATTGTTTATATTGAAGTGGTGACTTGCAAAAAAAATTACTACACTCTCAAGGGTATTAAACCTTCATATTACTAAAATATTTTGTTTTATCATTAAATAAGATTAGATCTATAGAGAAAATTCTATAATAGTTATTTAATCAATTGAGTTAAATTACTAGTATAGAGTAAATAATTAGTACATTTCACTTTAAAACTCAACATATTCATTACCTCTCCATCTATATGAAACAATATTTTATATTAGTTTTATAAAATAAATTTAAATTGCTTAATAAAGAAATTATGATAAAAATAAACCCTATTACTTGGAAGACTTCTTTAAAAAGTACTAAGATATATATAGAAAATCATTATGTATGAATCATATTTAATGCATAGTATAAAATATTAATACTTATTGTTATTCAAGATAAATTTATCTATGATTAACTAAAGTATCTTATAGTATAATATGATATCTTGTTGCTAGGCATTTATGATATAAAACTAAAACTAAAACTAAATTAAATAATAAATTTAGTGGGCATTTATCTAGGTGCTTATATCTTGATCACTTATAACTATCAATTCTATCTTAAAAAGAAATATATTATATACTATATGTTGAAAGCATAGGCACATATCTAAATAAAATTTGAATGATATAAATATTGTTGACGCATAATTTTTCAAATTTATTTTTAACTACTAATTTTACATGGTTTCAGTCTTTTATAATTTTTAGTATGAGAAATAATTTTGTTAGATCAAAAGTTTCGAATTCTAATTTGTATCTCGGGTAGTATAGTGGTGAGTATCCCCGCCTGTCACGCGGGAGACCGGGGTTCAATTCCCCGCTCGAGAGTTTCTTTTTTTTTGGTAACGGTATCAAAGATCTTTAATACGGCTGTGTCTCTGGCATCTCGAATTTAAAATATGAACTGGTGAGCTTGTATATTATTTTGGTATGTTAAAGGTTAGGATAATTCTGATTAGATATGGAAAATAGTGTGTTAGAATCGTAATAAATGTACTTATTTGAATAATATAATTGTATGACCAAAACTCAAATTTTAAAAAGTAATTTTAGTGAGGGTTTAATCCAACATTACAAAGCATCTAGCAATATTGTGACTATACGATCATATATCAACTTTACTGTGACATGTATGTATTTTTGTAGATCGTTTAAATCGGACATGGTTATCAATTGAATTACATCTTATTTATATCGCCAGATGTCTTCTATAGGAGTACTATTTATAGGCATTACAGCGAGTAAACTTCAGATGTGCTAACTTTATTCAGACGTTTATTTGTTTCAGGTAATTAAAAATGATTTTTAGATCATATTATAATTATTTTATATTGTCATTTTATGGTAACTGAAATCCCTGTAACTATCATTAAAGATGCCTTTTTCAAATACTAAGAAAAAATAACGTGGTAAAAACGATTTAGAACGTATCATCGAGCTATGTCCTGATACATAAATATGACGAATTACCAACGAAAACCACGTATACATCCAATTTGACTCATCCAGAAGATTGTAGAGATATAATAGTAAATATCTAGTATACATTAAAATTTTATCTCACCTTGAGAAAGTAGATTATAGTTGATATTCGTATAAAACCTACAATCGATAAGACGTTTCTATCTCTAGCTCTCATTTGTGAACAATTTACATTTCAATTTCGCAGACAATGTTGAGGTTTACGTTTTATAGTTACTTATTTAAAACTGTAGTTAAAAAGAATCTAACCGATGCAGAAAAAATGAAATATGATAAATTAAAGTTATCTTTTATATCTGTACATAGTATCAAATGCGTAACGATGTCCAAGTAAATTATATCAGTAAATAACATACAACTAAATTGAGGGGATTGTCATATGATTATATTTCCAATTTTTTTTATTGCTTCTTGTATCCTGAGACGACAAGTATAAATATAGTTTGTTTACAATGTATAATATATGAAGCAATGATGATGTATTACTATAAATCAGCTGTTTTTTAATGAACGATCATAAGTATATAATATTATATACAAATTTGATACTACATGTGAATATTGCGACTTTAATAGTCCAAGCACAATACCATATAATTTATGTAGCTTAATCTCAACACATTGACAGACATTTCATGTTTCTATAACCAATATATGTGATGGGTTCATAATTCTGATAATGCGATGTTGCCCAGGTGACACGTGATACTATATATTAACCTTGACTTTAGTTCATTGATAAACCGAGATACTATACAAGTACCAGATGATCTCGAGGTTGAGCATTGTACATATAAAACCCAACCCAAACGAGATAATTTCTCTAATTTATAGTAGGATGTCTTTAAAATCTGGGAAAAGTACGTTTATATCCCACATAAACACTCACTGGAAATAAAAAAACAAGCTGATCTTTAAGAAAGTTTATGGTGTATCCTGATTGAAGAATTTTTATCTCATTGGTCATCATGAGTAAACCCAAGTGTCTCTAAGATATTATGCTAGATTTGATACAAATTTAAAAGATGCCAAAATTTCTTACTTAAGTTAAATCAAACTAGAAGATAGTGCATCGTCCGGGAATCGAACCCGGGTCGGCCGCGTGGCAGGCGGCCATTATACCACTAAACCAACGATGCTTACAAAGATATTTTTATAGTTTTATACTATGAAAGCGGGCAAATTAAAACAATGTAAGCTTGGCTATCTATATAAATATCTAATTGTAAACAGGTGTCTAAGCGTTTTCCCATTTGCAATTCATTGTTTTAAAAAAGTAGTTAGGAAGTATTGAAATTTTCTCAAAATCATATTTTACAACCTTTTCTCAATATTTTTGCTAGAAGTATTTAATTCAAAAACCCCAACAAAATAAATTGGATTAAATTGGCCTTATAAAAACCAACCTGCTATGAAAATTGAGGTGTACAAATATGGTTTGACATATAGATTATAAAGCAGAAAAAAATTAGTTATTAGTCCAGACATATTATTTTAGGTTTAAGTATCCCAAGTAGATTATAGTTTATGCTTAAGAATTATATAAGTTTTACATATAAAACACAGGCAATTTTTTCTTTTTGAAAATAATTAGAAGTTTAGTTAGTTTCTTACTTTATAAAAGTTTTATATAGTATTTAAAAATATATTTTATGTGGTCAAATCATTTATAAGATGCCATTTTATTCTATAGATTTGCTAATTAGAGTTTTTAAAAAGCAAGTCTTTATTACAATGAAAATAGATTTATTTTTACATAAAATTCAATTATTTTTCTTAGATGATGCCTTTTAATTTATAAAGAATATCATATATTTAGATTATAAAGATAAAAAAGTTATACTTACTTCTGCTTTTATATAATCCTTGTGGATCGGTTTACTTTTACTTAACAAACTCCTAAATTTATAATTTAGATAAATAAAAAAACCTAAAGTTGAGATTTGTGTTACACACAAGCCCAACTTTGGAAAGTTGTTTGAGATAATAAGTAAGAGGATCTTAATATTTAATTGATTTAATAGTAAAAAGAAGTTTTTTATCAAAGAAAGTATTCATTGCACTTAGGGAAATGGGGAGTTTGATAAAGTTGATCATAATAGGATTGAGTGGATCCTCTCTTGAAATTGTTCTTAGGGATTCCTCAATAGCTTTTTCTCCTATTAGGTTTTTGGTGTGTTTGCTAATTTTAAGGATTGAGATTGGTACCACAACACTACCCTGCCAATTTTAATAAGACCATAACTATATACTATAAACTATATACTATATAGGTAACAGTAGAAAACCAAAAAATCTACTAAATTCTAGAATCTATGTTTAAACACGTTTTTGCACTATAATATTGGTCAGGATTACATTTTATCTAGTATTAATAGTTAATTACCTGGAAACTCCTTTAATTTAGCAATAGGTTAACAATAAATTAATTTTTATCTATTAATAATTGATAATAAATGATAATTAGGATACAGGTGTAGTTAGATGAACTTTGTCATAGCTATAATGACACAATTTTTGATAGACAAATGTATACCAAAATATTTAGAATCTAGATAATTACTTTTGTTGACAACCATAGTAAGATTTATCTTTTGTGTAAGAGCATTTGCTTTAAAGTATATAGAGATGGTTTTATATAGGATGCTCATTAAGCTTACTTAATGATATTAATCATCCTCATCAATTTATAAATTTTATTTATTTCTTCATAAAAACCTATTTATCAATAATGGGAGAAATCTTATAGAAGGCTGATACTAATTTTTACCCTTTAGGAGTGATACCCATTTTAAGTTTATTGACATTAGATAGTATATTGATTTTTTGGTAAAGTATCTATTAGGAAATTTTACTTTAAAAGGGTATCAGATCTTCCTACCATCACTATAAGACCTTTTAGGCCTTAAATTGGACTAATTATATGCAAAAGACTTTGTTTATGTTAGTATAGTGCATGATATAAGATAATTATTAAATTGTTAAGTATATACAAAGTCTATTTTAATAAGAGATGTTTTTATTAATTGTTTTCTTAAATATTTGACCTAAGTTAAAAAAATATACTAAACAATTAACCCCTTAGAAATGTTATAACTTTGAATTCATTATTTTTAAGATATTAAAGCAAAATATCAAAAAAAATTATTACAAAGCCTAAAAAGTATCAATTAATTATATTATTTAATTTCTTAAGATCAACAAAATATTCAAAAGAACCAGATAAACATAGTCTTATGTTTTTCATAAAGTGCATTCATATAGAATTATATAATAGGCTCACACTAATAATGCTTTTATAACTAATTTCTTAGTGATATAAGTATACAAATACCAATCAATAAGTAGTATAAATAGTTTAGAGTTGTTGGCATGTATACTTATTTGCAATATCATTATAGTATCACAAAACATCATTAGGAATGCTAACAGTTATATTTATAGGTTTTAGAATTTAAGTATGGAGCAGTGGTCCACAAGCTTTCTTTCTATCACTTAAGATCTTTAAATTTTTTATGCAATTTTTCAAAATTGTTTCTATTTAATATATATTTTGCCAATTTAATTAGCAGAAATTCACAATGAATAAAGTCAGGGACTACAACTACTACCTTTTTATAAATAAATGGTTTAAATTTATTCAAATAAAAAACTTCCTTATCATATAATCCAACCTCATCTTAAGCCAAAGGTATAAGATCATAGTTATAGGAAAATAGTAATAGTCTCCATCTTAAAAGACATGATTTTGTTTTTGTTTTCTGCTAAAAAAAGTCAACATGATAAATTTTAATAATATAGTTAAGAGGCCACTGGTTTAGTATAAAAGTAAAACCATCAACTTTTTGGGTATACAGTTATATATTGGATAGCTTAAAAGCAAGGGATTAGGCTAAGCCTACAAGTCTAGGATGTTCTGTAGCAAGTAGTTATTTTATCAAGATGGGGTTAAAAATTTTGATGAAATGACTACTTGAATGTAATATAAATAAACAATTTATATAGAGTAGCTCTAGAAAAAATTGAATTTCCATGTTTTTAATATTATATTGTTTTTTAAACTAAGAAATAAGATGGAAGTTGTTAAGAAGGTGATAATTAGGAAGTTAGAACAACCAAATTGGATATTGATATATAAATAATGATGTTTTGAATGTTGGAGAAAGTATTTATGAATTTTTGCAATGATTGTGTAAGCCTCAGACTAGCCTTAATGAGACTGAAGGAGCTAACAAGAACCATAGAATTTTTATCAAAGTATGATAATAAATTGATTAGAAAAAACCAAAACCTTAAATGGTTTTAAGAATGAAAGACATGAAATTAAATATACATTAAAGTTTTAAGAAGCAAAGTAAAGAAAGGACTAGTATAGAAAATGCATAAGTTTATAAAGGAGTTTAAATGTTCTCTTTATCTCTTAGCAATTTAAATAAAAGAACCAGAGATAACTTTTTTTTTCAAAGTAAATAGTAGAATTACCAAAGTTTAAACAAAAAAATATTGTTTAAAAATGAATAGTTATATCAGATTAAAACTCACATTAAAGGTCTTTTCTTTAGTTTAATTATGCTTTCTACTTCTTATAAAATAATTTCCAAAAATTATCTAATTTTAGCAATAGAGATAAGTCTATATTCTTAAGAAGAAATGAACAAAAAGATGAATTATTTTTTGAATGCAGCACTAGGTGAGAGGGAACTTCAGAGTTATACTAAGTTTATGTTGAAAAGTTAAACTAAACCAAGAAAAAGGTTGGGTTTTCACATTAATTAAGATAAGCAAAAGCTATTTAGTTTGTCTTTAAACAAATAAACAATGCTGCCAACAACTAATGTGGTATAGGAATAAACTAGCATAAAATACTAAGTTTGTTTTTTCAGGTGCAGTTGCTATAAAACAAGTCTTAAAAGGAAAGATAATTTGTAAAATCAAGAAGTTATCTCCAGTGTCCAAATATGAAAAATGGTTTATTAATCATTAAGTGATAGAAGTGCCTAAGAGATAAAGCTAAATATATTGGAAAATAATAGGCTAAAAGCTGATTTTCTATACTTCCTCTTCTTAAAGAATAATAAATTAAATATGAATATTTTTGGCCAACATTTACTATAAAACTATAAAAAAGCCTGGTATGGACTCACAATTAATTTAAGGTAATTTTGTTACTTAAAAGACTTACTAAAAGAGCCAAGCTCAGCTTATTTATTATAAAAAGGTTAGATTTTTTTGTAATTAATATTAGAAAGTATGCACATGTAAAAGATATATAACTATAGCCATATATATATTGAAGGCAACCATGATTAAATTGAACTTTATAGTTCTTTTCACTTAAATTAACAAATCAAGTTACACTACAATAAATGTAGGATAGATTTGCAGTATTGTCATAAAGTTTTGCTATCATACTATGAATATTGATTAATAAGTCATACATTTTTAGATAAAAGATGTATGAAATCTCTCATGTTGTTTTTAGATGTTAAAATTTTAAATTTATCTTAGTTTTCCCTCAAATCACAGAGGTTTCACTGATGATGTTAGTATCTTTGCCATTGATTATAATTATCATTTTTAATATGCAGTTGTAATAATATTAGCTACATATATGCCACCTTTTTTCAAGATCAGAGGATTATCAGGAAAATTTAAGAATAAATATAATAGATAGCTCTTGACAGAAATGATTATAAAATGGTAATAAGACAGAATCCAATAATAAAAAAACATGAATAGCCTCTCTTACATTTAGTACATAGAAGAAACTAATAGGAATTTTAATTTAAGAGACTTATGGTCATTGTGAGGATTTGACAAATTAGACTTATTCCCTTATGTTTTCCTCTTTGTCCTTAAAGATCTTCTTTGTGAATTTCTTGACCCATAATAATCATTGAGGTTATTAAGGAAAAGTACTAATTAATATTTTGGCCTTGTTTTGCCTTATTTTGTAGTTGACGTCCTAATCAATGCCCTTGTTGATGCTCTTGTCAATGCCCTAGTCAACGCCCTTGTTGATGCTCTTGTCAATGTCTTAGTCAACGCCCTTGTCAATGTCCTAGTCAGCGCCCTTGTCAATGTCCTAGTCAACGCCCTTGTTGACATCCTAGTTGATGCCCTTGTTGAGCTAATGACATGCTTAGTACCCCAGTTATCCAGGGACTAGCTTGTATTCAAGAGATATTCTGAACACCCAGAGTTTAACTATGCACACAAGCCATTTAACAAAGCAAGCTCAAAAGATAATAAACAGACTTTAAACTAATTTTACACTTTTTTATAATTTTAATTCTCCTCTTTAGTTAGATAATAATATTTAGACTATTGTACTTAGATTCTTGTTAATAGCTCAAATCTGCTACCTGATAACTCTTGTGGTGCCAATCTCAATACTGAGACAACTTAACAGTCAATCATTCCCACAGTTGCCACTTCAGGTAACCTTGTAGTTGCAACTGCTTAATTATCTTTGACTGAGACGCTCTATAGAGTTCTGTTGACAAAAAAAATTCCCTATAGACTCTTGGACTGGTCCAAAACAACAACAAAACAACCAGTATCTGCGACTCCAATCTTATATACCTTTTTGGCCGCAATGCCTACCCTTTGTGATGTCAAAATTGTAACTACTTTTAAAGATTAGGATGGATTCTCAAGCAACTAGCTCTTGTCATTGAGACGACACCTCTCAGGGACAACACACTCCCCTAGAAGTGGGAAAAACCCAATCTCATCTCATAAATTAAATCAATCTAATCACTAAAAATAGTGAATTACAATAATGTATCATAATAGAAGCCCTCATCATTTTCAAGCCTGATTAAAAAGAGTTTCTAATACAGCCTTATATAGTAAATATACATTACAATATATGAGTTATTGTATTTTTTATCTATTTATAGTTATATAAAATAGTACTGAAGACAATAAAATTGATGTGCCTCTATATTAGAGTGAGTTCAAGAAAATTTATTGATTGAAGATAATGATTAAAAAAGGAATACAATAGTATAAGAAAGTGGAAATTAGGGAGGATGGCACTTTAACTTAGGCCAAAAGAACCTAACTGTTATTATAACTTATATATAAAATAAATTTATACTATCTCAACAAAACCCAATTTTTTTAGGGAATTGTACTAATTTTTTGGTTGCCACAATAGATAGTAGTTTTGTACTTGGTGTTTTTATCTATAATAATTAAACTACAAGTTTATCTATAAAAACTCTATAACATGAATACAAGTTATAAAGATCAATAATATATAGTTAGTATTACATAGGATGTAGCCAATATTGGAAAAACAAGATAAGCATGAAGAGCATAGAAGATGCTATGTACCTTTCAATAATTGAAAAGAAAATGTGTCTATATTTGAGACTATTGTGATTAAAGGATCACACATTGAGATAAAGTAGAAAGAAAGGGCTTTTTTTTTTAAAGGAAACTAAAGTTAATAAAGGAAGATTTTTCATGACAAATTAAATACCCAAGATGTCATAACTAGGGCTTAAACTATCAAAAACATTACAAAAATAAAAAAGGATTGACTAAGTAAAAGTAAGAAACCATTGATGTAAAAAAAAACCAGTAGATAGACCTCTAAGAGAGGATACTCCCACATAAAGCAGAAAAAAATTTGGTCAAATTAGAAAAGGTTGAAAAACATGCGGCAGATAGAGAAAGGTTAAGCTTTTTCTATCAAAAGTCAAAAAAATGCACCAATAAGAAAAAAGCTCATCAAAGAAAATTAAGAGTCAAGTTTTGAGTAAAATTGTGTTTTCTAAAGGTATCTAGGGAATTTTTCAGACAAGAATTAATTAAGAGTTAAGAAAAAAACAACAAACAAAGACAAAAAATATAAGTTTGTGAGATCAAAATTTTGAATAAGAAATCAAAAACAACTTAAAGAGGGATGTGTGCTGATGAATAGACTCACAATGTACTTAAAAGGGAGAAGGCGTCCTTAAGAGTTTAATAAACCTGCAATAAAATGGCTAAAATATTGTTCAGTGTCGTTTGGCATGCCTTATTTATATAATTATTCAGAGTCTCAATGTATTCCTTTGGAGGGTTTTTGTTGGTACCTCTCCACTCATAAGGACTATGAAAACTACCTTATTCCCTATGGAAATTTTATAAAGTAAGGAATTGAAACATATGTTCAATAGTTCATTGATAACAGTATATTTTTGGTCTTCAATGCTATTCATCAAATAAGTCTACTTCTGTCAAACATATTTAATGATGAGTGAACTAAGAAGAATTTGTCTATGGTTTTTAAGTATGTTTAAATAGATTAATTTTAACAAAAATTTAAATAAAATCAACAATGTTAGAAAACAAAAAGGCCAGTTTTATCCTTTATTGGCCTGAAATCTAAAATTTTTATTAACTAGTTTTTTTAAGGACCTATAGACGATATATCACTTTAACAGTTACATAATTTAGGCCAAGAACAATAACCTAAACTTTTAATCCATGTAAAATTTTCTCTATTTGTTGTGAACCTCATAAGGCTTCTTTAAAATCTAATTTAAGTCACAAAAGACCTCTGATAATATGTTGATCTATAACTTACAATAAATTAACTAGTAATTATATTGATAATGGTAAAAGATAATGAAGCATCTTTCTGATTAAGTTTTTAAGTAAGTTTTACACAGATCACGTACTATTAATGCAATAAGATAAGTCTTGATTTAAAAATTAGATTAGCAGAAAACTTTATTAGAAAAATCATAAAAAATAGTAAAAAGAGTCTAAGTCTATATTTAGTTAGGAATACATAAATTGATTTAGAATAGTTGATATTAGACAAGCTGTCCTGCAGCCCTTTGGGCTGCCAGGTGTCTCTGCGCTGTATCTACCAGCCTGCTATGGCTTCCCTGCGGTCAGCCTGCAGACCTCCAATTCAAGCCAGGAGTAATTATTTCCTCCAGCCTGCCATGGCTTCCCTACGGTCAGCCTGCAGACCTCTATCAAGCCAGGTGATAGTTTGATTCTGGCCTGCAACGGCTTCCCTGCGGTCAGCCTGCAGACCTCCATTTAATATGATGTGATGAGTTTGATTCTGGCCTGCTAGGCTTCCCTGCAGTCAGCCTACAGACCTTTGCTCTATGAAGGTCTGTAGTTGTTTAATCATTTATCTTTTTTTTTGTTTTCTAACTAATTTTTTGATTGAATTGGTCATGTTTTGAGTTTTAGCTTTGATTTTTCTATAGTGAATTGATCAGGGGGGATTTAAATGTAGTGTCTCTTTTTTTTTGTTTTTCTTATATTAAGGACTAAGCCCCCAAACCCCTTACTGGGGGGGTTTCCCCCCCAGACCCCCCTACAATTTTTCATTTTATGTTTTTTTAAGTTTAGACCAATTTTTTTGTCTTCTAAGTTTTCTATTTTTTTTAGTTGTTTTAATTTTAAGCTTTTTTTTCCTTTTTTCTAATTTTAATTTTTTGTGCTTGTTTTCTTGTTTTATCAAATTGATCAGGGGGGATTTCAACATAGTTTCCAACTATTTCTTCTTTTTTTTATAAAGGGGGGTTCCCCCCAGACCCCCTTACAATTCTTGATTTTTAATCTTACAGTAGATCTGTCTTTAAAGATATATAATCTTAGTTTCTTGTCAATTGTGCTCCTACTTTTTTTGTATTTGTATTTTTTTTCCAATTGTACTAACTCAAAACAAATGATTGATCACCAAACTATCTTCTATACTTTTTCTCTTTTTGTTTTGGGTTTTATTTTGTAAACATTCTTAAATTTAACTTTTTCAATTTTTTGGTTCTATTTAGTATTTTTTCTGATCTTGCCTTTCTATTATCAATTATAGTTTTTATTTATCTTATAATAGAGCATTTTATATTTTCCTTTTCTTTTTTTAAGTTTTTTCTTTCTTGTGCTTTTTTTGCCTCTTATTTAATGTCCTCTTTTTTATAAATTTTCTTTTGCTTTTTCTACTTTTAGGTTTTTCTGTTTTAATTTTTGCACTTCTTTGTGCTTTTTGTTTTAAATATGACTTTGTGATATGAGCCGCCTTGTTTACAACAGTTTGTAAAGTCCTTAATCATTTATAAAAGGTTATTAGCTATTCTGAGATTCAATTGTCAATATCAAGGCCGTCGCCACATCAATATATGTGGTTTTTACACCAATTAAAGAAGGAAACGTAGAGCCTTAATTCTTTAAGTTTCAGACTGATTGAGTAAGTTCACAAGAACTTGCAATAAGGACCCGTTCCATAAACTATGAAAATGAGTCCATAAATACTTCCCTCTATTCTTTATCAAGCTTTACTTTTTAAAGAATCTTTTGTCCTTTTAATAGACTTATGTCCATTATTACTTTTGTTTAGTGTTTTGGTAGTTGCCAGAAATCCTGGAAATAAACCATGTTGTCCTTAGAAAGGAGGCAGCATGTAGGTCAGGACACTTTGTCTTTGTTTTTATCAAATTGATCAGGGGGGATTTCAAAATAGTTTCCTATTTTTTTATTTTTTTATTTTGAGGGCTAAGCCCCCAAACCCCCCTACTGGGGGGTACCCCCCAGACTCTCCTCATCTGTTTTTTTTTGTGCTTTTATAGTTTAATCTGAGCTTTTTAAATATTTCATATCTTCAGATAGGACTTGGTTTAGTTCTCTTAAATTGATCAGGGGGGGTTTCTGTTAGTGTCCTCTTTCTTTTTTTTATATGTTGGGGGCTTAATCCCCAAACCACCCTATAATTTATGATTTCTAGAAAAATTTAATATTAATCTTTTCTCTATAGAAATCTAATTTTGGTTTTTATGTATAATTCTCCTTTTTTCTCAAAATCATTAATTTAAGATTTCATTTAGTTGTACCTTATTCTAAATTGTTTGATTAATAACTCAATTTTTTTGAAGCTGTTGTTTTTGATGTTGTTCAAACTCTACTTCTAAGATTATTAATTTTGATTTCTTTCTGTTTTTTTTTGGGTTCTTATCTTTAATCCTTCCTTTCTTTGGTTTTTCAGGTTTTTACTGTCTTTTTTTCTGATTTTTATACTTTTTATATAATCTCTATTTTGTTTTTGATTTCTAATTTTATCATGCTAATATTCTTCTAGTTTTTCTACTACTCTTATTAGCTTTTTAGTTTCCCTATTTTTTTCTATTTTACCTTTTCATTGTGCTTTTTGTCTCAAATATGATTTTGCTTTTGTTGTATCAAACTGATCAGGAAGAATTTCAATATAGTTTCCTATTTTTTTTGGTTTTTTTATATTGGGGCTAAGCCCCCAAACCCCCCTACTAGGGGAGTCCCCCTAGACCCCCCCTCCTCTCTCTCTTTACTGTGCTTTCTAATTTTCTCTCTGGGGTTTTTTTTGGGCTTTCTTTTTGATTTCTAATTGAATTTTTATCTTTTTTTTTATTTCTAATTTAACCAGGGGGGATTTCAATGTAGTGTTATCTTTTTTTTCTTTTTTTTTATATTGGGGGCTAAGCCCCCAAACCCCCCTACTAGGAAAGTCCCCCCAGAGCTCCTCTCCTCCTCTTTTTTTTTCTTGTGATTTTGGAATTTTTGAGATGGTCTTCTTTCTTAATCTGATTGGTCAAAAAAATACGGAGAATCTGATTGGTCCGGATAAATTATTTACCTGGATTCCGAGATTGATTTCATTGGACAAAAAAAGTTTCCCGGGATCACGTGACCCAGGAGCCAATCAGAAGCCAGAAAAAGTTAAAATTCCCATTGGGGACCCCTCCAAACCAACCAAAAACCTTGAAAAACTTTCCACAACCCCTTCCTACAACAACTAAAAACCTTCAAAACTGGGAAGTTTAGTAATTAATAGACAAGCTGTCCTGCAGCCCTTTGGGCTGCCAGGCGTCTCTGCACCATGTTTACCGGCCTGCTATGGCTTTACTGAGGTCAGCCTGCAGACCTCCAATTCAAGCCAGGTATAATTATTTTCCCCGGCCCGCAATAGCTTCTCTACAGTCAGCTTGTGGACATCCATCAAGCTGGGGTGTAATGGGTTTTATTCCGGCTTGCAGGCTTCCCTGCGGTCAGCCTGCGTCCTCCATGTAGGAAATGTTTGTAGATGGTTAATTTTTGGTCTAATCTTGGGAATTTTCTAAGCATTCTATTTACTAACTTTTTTAGCTCTCTAGTGTTGGCTTTGATTTTTTTCTGCAAATTGATCAAAGGGGAATTCAATGTAGTGTTAAATTTCTTTTTTTTTATATTGGGGGCTAAGCCCCCAAATCTTCCTTCTCCTCTCTCTCTCTTTTTGTATTTTTTTAAAATTTTTCTCTGGGTTTTTTTTGTATTGAAATTGCATTTTTTATGCTTTTTTATTGAATCAATCAGGAGGGAATTCAATGTAGTGTTGTCTTTCTTTATTTTTTCTATGTTTGGAGCTAAGACCCCAAACCCCTTTACTAGGGGGTTCCCCCCCAGACCTTCTACCTTTTCTATGTTTTTAAATTTTTTATATACACCATAAGAATAATGAGATTTGTTTTTTGTTTTTTTTGCCTTGGTTTCAACTCTACTCTTGGACTTGATTTTAGTTATTTTATTTTTCTTTAGATTCTATCTTTATCTATTGTTTTTTCTCCTTAATTTCACGTTTCTCTATTTTTTGCTTTGTTTTTTAAGGCCTTTTTAAATTAGTTTTTTTTTCTTAGGGTTTTCTACCTTTATTTTCTTGAATTTTTTTTTTTAGCTTTCTAAAACTGTTTTTTATAGTTTCCTTTTTGGAAAATCTTTAAATATTAAAATATTTTTTTATTTTATCTAGGTGGTTTCCTTTTTTTAATCCTTTTTGATTTTTTCTGAGGGAAGGTTTTTGTTCTCTAAAACTAATCCTCTCCTAGTTTGATTCTTTTTTTTCTTTTTTAATCTCCCTTTTTATTTTTTTCTTGAACTTTCTTTTTTGGGTTTTCTTTTGGGAATTCTAAAATTTAATTTTGATTGTACTAGGGTATTGGTTTTTCTATTTTTATCTTTTAAAAATCTTTTATTTCCTTCCTAACCCTATTTTCTTTGGATCTTTCTTTTTTATTTCTTTTTATCTTATTATTTTTTGTTTTTGATTTGAATTTGGATCTGTCTTTTCAAATTGATCAGGGGGGATTTCAATGTATTATGATTTTTTCTTTTTTTCATATTGGGGGCTAAGCCCCCAAACCCCCTTACTGGGGACTCCCCCCAGACCTCCCTCCTCCTCTCACTCTCTTTTCAATATGTTTTTAAATTTTTCTTTGTTTTTTTGTTTTTTCTGTTTTAGTTTGAATTTGCATCTTTTGTGCTTTTTTTTGAATTGATCAAGGGGGATTTCAATGTAGTGTTATCTTTTTTTTCTTTTTTTTACATTGGGGGCTAAGCCCCCAAACCTCCCTACTAGGGTGATCCCCCCAGACCCCCCCTCCTCCTCTCTTTTTTTTTTTTGTGTTTTTTGGAATTTTTGAGATTGTGTTTTTTATAATCTGATTGGTCAAAAAAAATTCGGAAAATCTGGTTGGTCCGGATAAACTATTTACCTGGATCTGAAATCAATCCCATTGGTTGGAAAAAAGTTTCCCAGGGTCACATGACCCTGTAGCCAATAAGAAAACTCAAAACCTTGTAATTCCCATGGTCAACCCAAAAGAACCAATAAAAAACTCTAAAAACTTCCCACAACCCCCCCTCAAACAAAACCAAACTTTCATAACCTGAAAGTTTAGTAGTATATTGTTTGAAAAAGAAAAGATCACAACTAAAAGCCTACATAAGTTCTTAAGATTAAGAAAAAAAATTATGTCTTATAGAACTACTTTAGTGGCAAAAAGAAGGATAAATTATCAGAGTCATCTTTGTAGAAGTTACGCTATAAGAGATAAGTAAAAAGTATTATATTGTTCAAGGCATTTATGAGGGCAAAGAAGTATACATAAAAGAGGATAATTATTATTATAATTAGTAACAGACATAAGGAGCTCTCTGAATTACCTCAAATAATGATTATATAAGCCAACTAAAATAAAAATAAATATGTAAAAGCTTAAAAAAAGAAAGAGATCATAGTTTTATTAAGGACAAACTAGAAAGACTATACTATATAGTAATAAGCGGTACAGAAAGATATTGTTTAAATAGGTTGGAGATATAACTTCATATTTGTGGGACAGTTTTGGTCAAAAGGATGGATGCATTAATTTCATAGACAAGTTTAAGATAGTAAAGCTTTGAACTTTTTTAAACCAGATTACTAAAATAAGATGTATTCTGAATGAAAATAAACTGGTAGAGCTATCAGGAGGCCTAATCTTCTCTACTCTTACAATTACTATCTTAGAATTGTATAATAAAATAAACTGAGTCTAATTTTTAGTGGGCTGCTTCTTTTTCTATCTACAGGGCGTAGTCTGGTTCAATTCTCTTACTTGCTCTTAAATATCATCAAAGTATAAATATATACCTGATCTCAGAACCATCACTGTCACAATAGAGATCTTTGAAAGTGGTGAACTTGTTGAAAGTCATGTATTTTAAAATGTAGAACCTTAAGATTAATCTTTTCACATAAAAGAAGGAATTTTTGGAGCAGATATTAATAGATTTCTGATATAATAGTTGTTCAAAGCTATAACAGTCAATTCTAACAGTTCCCTTCTTAAAGATATTTTATAGGTCTTAAGTGTTGCAAAAATTTTGTTTAAATTAACACTTAAAAAAAAGCTAAGAAAAATAATTTCAACTTAAATAAACTCCCTTAGTTTTGTACTACCACTGAAGCCAGAGAGAATAATCAAGGGTGAAAAGTACAGTGGAATAAATAACCCAGAAGAATATGGCCATATCTAGAATTCTTTGATAATTATAGAGGAAGTGGTGACACATATATAAGCATTGTATTTATCCAAACTATCAAATTCAAGTAACCATATGGTCTTGGAAAGCTAAAGCATATGATCCCGGATAATTTTTTTATAGATTAAGAGGGTGAATGTTTAAACTTTATTTAAAAAAGATAAAAGACTTCAGTAACCTATTGGTTGTATACAAAAAAATGAGTCTATATAACAGTACATCCTTAAGAATAGGGTCATAAATAAAATAAACAGAGTAAAAAGTAATTAGATTAGTATATATGTAGAGTCTAAATGAGTGATTACTTGAGATCAAAACTATATTGAGGATACAAAAAAAGTATAGATCTACTTTAATGATCCTTCTAGTGAAAGATGATTGAGGCCTTTTGATATTAAGTATCATTATTTGTTTTACATAGTCATTTATTAAAGATCATAATAAACTGGAAATTATAAGCTAGCAAATAGTGCATAATAATTCCTGAAGTACTAAGATATTGGGGCAGAGAACTTTGTTAATTGTCAATGTATAGAAAATATACTAGGGGAGGGGAGAAGTACAATTTAGGAAAAGGGTCATATTAGAAAAATCTAAGTAATGGAGATAGACTATTCAGTTATTGACAATCAAGATGTGAGAATCAAGATATAACAATAAAATTTAGGAGATATGAATTAAATGAATATTATTTTTTGATGAAAACTAACTAAGAAAATTCAAATCCTTTGAATAAGAGGATGAGGTTAGGATCTTAAGACTGGAAACAAGAATGATAAAGATTAAGAATTTTAGGATCCTTAATTATAAAAGTTTAACACAGGGAAAAAATATGAAACTATGAAATATAATCCCTACTTTTTAGTAAGATATAATTTTATCAATTAATAAAGAAAAGGTGTATTTTATAAGGTATTCAATAGAGATAGTGAGTTTAAGATAAAGCAAAGAGGTTTCTTTGGTAGCCATCACCTGAGAAGATAAGCTTAATATGTCTTCTTAATGCAAAGTTTATCTGGGTGAGTATTTAAAAAGATTTTCTATCATTTAGAGATAGTAAAATTTTATTAACAACAATTTTAATGAATATTTCAAATTGGGCACTGGACCACTTTAATTAACTCAAAGATATACTAATTAAAAGCGTATCTATTCCATATCTGAGGGAAATAACTTGCTTATTTCCTGGTCTAGGGCATTAGACAACAAGATTTGGGTTATAATTAGTTTTGATAATTCTAATCCATCTTTTTCAATCTAAGAAATGAATTCCTTTTCTTAACACTGTCCAATTCGTTAATGTAACTATTAAACCACTCCTGTGGTTCTTCTTCTCTGGTTTCTCTTTTAAGGGCACATAAAATTTTTTAATTCTCGAATTTTTCTAGCATTGTTATAAACAATCATACTGTAAAACTCATCTATCTTCATAAAAGAAATCAATTTAAAGTTATAAATATAGAAAACATAACGGTATCTTCATTCAAGAAAAATTCTTCATTAAAAAGAATGTGTATCAACCAAATCTCTGTGGAGTATTACTCAAGATAGTCTCAAAAAAAAGCTCTCTCTCCTGTTCTTGTTAATTACTTTTAAACTATCTTTTTCAACTTTTTCTGTCAAAAATTATAAACTTGAATGTATTCTATGCATTTTCTTGTTCAAGCTCTGTAAGTCCATATTTGGACATGTTTCTACCACATTCTCACTTTTTTTTTGTATTTTGACAAATAACCTTCCTAATTTTGATCTTGACCCTTGTGGGGTGAGAATTTTGATAAATTCATTTGCTAAATCTAGTTCCAAATTAAGAGAAATATCAAATTAAGATTTCCACTCTAGTCTACCTTAATACTTCACCTCTAAATATCGAGGGTTTGAACAAACAAGCCCTAATCTTTATATAATTAGCAATTTGGATTCATTTAGTGAATCAAATATTATAGGAGTGAATCTTTCCTAAGAAACCTCATATTGAACTGGTCCACTAATTTTGTCCCTAATGGTACCTTTACAAAGCTTATACAATATTTAACTTTGTGATATTACAACCAGAACTTATTAATTATTTATGAATTACAATTACATGCTACAAGATTTGTAGTATGTTTAGAGACTTTGCATCTACAATGCCTTCTGGGAGAAGACAAGACAACCTAGAGTCATAGTCTTAAGCGGTCACTTTTCTAGAATATCATGATAGAATCATAAAAGATCAGCAATAATGGACCAGAAAAAGCCAAAAAACAATTATAATATGATTAGTTGTGAGATAGTAAGCAAAGTGTCTGAAAAAAAGAGAACAGTATCTATTCAGGATGGAAACATAAATAAACCAGATTATATGTTAATATATGTTAAACTGAAAAGGTAATTTAAATAATTACAAAGGTATAATATTTTAAGATATACAAGGTTTAGATTGTAAAAAAAATAATAAGGAAGTTGCAAAGGTAAGACTACAAAATACATTAGACAAGCCTTTAGTTCCTAGAAATAATTAAATAATTAACATATCATAAGAACTGAAAATAGATACATTATTTTAGATATGAATAAATTTGAAAAAAAGATATAAAAGGATATAAACTAAGTACTAAGTCATATTATACAATTAAAACAAAAAAATTTATATAAGGATAAAAAAATGTGGATAGTAGCTAAAGTAGGAATTAAACCTGTTGAATTGTCAAAAAAGGTTATTGTAAGAAGATCTGCTATCAAAAATAAATTCTAAAAGTTGATTAAGTATTATATATAGCAAGTCAATTATTTTTTAGTCAAGATATAATAATTCATGGTAGACTATGAAGTTTTTTTATATGATGGCACATAAGTTCTAATCAAGACAATGTCTATAAACAAGCTTTAGTGATAATTTTCAATATGTTTAACAAAAATAATATAGTGCTGTGAACAGCTTTTTGATCAAAATTAGAAAGTAATACCTAAATAAGCAGTTATCTGTCAAAGTTAAGAAAAATAAGCACAAAACTAGAAGTGACATAATGAGGCCTAAAGTATCCACCTAAAGATGAAAAAGGATTATAAGAGGAGAATAACAGGTTTTTGGGCCTTAGATCCTAGCTCAAAGAATTTAGTCCAAAAGCAGTCATTGCTTAGAATATCTTTGGCCAATGAGTAATTATTTGTAATGAACTGTAGAGTTTTTTTTTCTAAAAAGTGATAATCATAATTAAAATTAGATACTTTTCATGACCAAATTAAACTTTGGTATGGAAATTTGTGAGAACAAGTAAGTATCATAATGCAAAAATCACATTTTAAAGAAAGCTAAGAGGATAATAGCATAAATAAATCAATCTGAAAACAACATTTTTTTGGAGTTTAATCAGTAGGATTACATAAAAAATTAGACTAATTGTTATAAAGGTAAAGATTAGATTTTTAGCCAAGTAAATTTTTTTTCTTGAAAATAGTGATATAATGATTTAATAAATTATCTTTGATTTGAAGCTTTATATATGGCAATTAAATCTTTTTAGAATAATAGTTGAATATCTAAATTAATTTTTAAATCTGATAATGAAAGTATTTAGAGAAGCATTATATCTTATAAACATAGATATCTACCAGAATACAAAAAGAAAAGACATATTTATACTAGTACTACTGAAAGGAAAGAAAAATTGGCTTTAGGAGAAAAATTATAAACTACAAATATAATAGTGATTATCTTTTTAAAATGAAGAAAATATTTAATTACTGAGTTTGAAGATAGTCAAGAAAATACAGATAATATTTCTGAATTCAACACAGCAGTAAGTTGTTTTATAAAGAAGTTGGAGGAATATCAGATGGTCACAATAATTATGTAAATTTTTAATTTTAAAAAATCATCATAATTTTTATTGCCAATAAAATACTAACAAGAAAGGAACCTAGGGAAAAGAAGAAGGATTCACTAATTTAATGAAGGAAATTATTTAATACTGGAAATGCATCATAAAAAAGTGTAAAGTAAATTTTAAAAGCAAGAGACATTAAATTTTATAGTGAATTTTAATATGATTATGAAGACCAAATGAATGCATGTGCTAGAAGAGTAATGAGAAACCTAATTATAAGCAAGTGTACCAAAGACTCCTTAAATAGAAGTTTAATTTTGTCTAGAATTATCATGGAGAATCCAAAACTTTTAAAAAAGCCATAAAAAAGGAGCATTATAATCAGAGGATAACTACTAAAATAAAAGAAAAAGGTCCAAAATGTTTGTCCAACTAATAATTAGCCTTAATGATTTAGATTCTAATTTTTTTTAGTTCTTTTACATAAAAGAAGACCATCTAACGAAGTACATCTTGTCAACTAGTGATTCATCATGTAGATTTGTTATTTCTAATACTAAATTTACTGTGAAAGCTCTATTAGAATCTAGCAAATAGTTTGGGGATTTAACTTAAGACCTAGCCTAGACCTTTCAAGCTTTGCAGATAAATTATGCCAAGATCAGCAAGAAAACCATATCAATGGTATAATTTAATGACTTATCAAGTTGAGAGTCCAAAAAAGTCTATGTGATTTAATCCCTTTTGAAAACATTGAAGACAATTTGCTTATCACAACAAAAGATTTAAATCTGCCCAGTCTTATGCCATCAGATCTTTATTCCCAGCTGAAAAACTTCTAGGGTGTTACTTCAATTTTCTTCAAGATTGTTATAGAAAGCTATAGAAACTTAAAGTTATCAAATTTCTAAATAATAGGTAAAAAAATAAAGTTAAATTCGATTCTTTATTGCACTAGTTTTTTTTTTGAACAGGATGTTTAAGATGCATACACAAAAATGATAAGAATTCTCTTTTTGTCAAATAGAACAACAATTGCCCATTTAGTGGACTTACTATAAACCTGGATTGTTTATCTAGATCAAGGTCTCCAAACTTTTTTCCAAACTGCCAAAATTTTGATTTCTCTATTGTGTATTGCCAATTTTTTTAATTGCATATCTGTTTTGCAAAAAAAAGCAGCAAAATCACAACATATAAAATTAGAGACTACAAGGAATACTTTTTGTTTAAATAATATTAATCAACCATAGATATATTTGTGCATATGTAATGATTTATTTTTACTTAGAGCCAAATGATATGATATTTTATTAAGAAATAAGTTTAAACTAAATTAGAAGAATTAAATTTATACCCAAAAAATACATTTAATATACCAAATTTTAGTAAAAAAACCTAGTTTGGAGACCTCTGATATAGATAGTAAAAGTGAGTTTATTTCACTCAGAATTATCTTAGTCTGAAACTGCTATACCTGTGTTATAAAGAAAAGACCTAAGACTAATATCTAAGTTGAAGGATTTCACTCACAAACAGATATATCAGTGCATTATAATATTTTTGGGGTTAAAAAAATTGTGGTAATAGTTATATCAATATATATTATTATTAATTTATTAATGAGTTTTCACAAAAGAGAATTCAACTTACTTCTAGTCTAGCTACAATAGAAACTTAGTGGGAATAAGAGGCTTTAATGGATTCAGCTAAAGATTATGGGTTAAAAAACAATGTGACTATCTATTTTGATAGAATAGCAAGCATCAAATGTTATACTTGCTTGAAGATCAACACTAAATATGAGCTCAAGGACTTCTAAGTTTTCTGGTTCTTGACTTCTTTTTAACTTGTATAAGAAAATTAGTATTACTCATCAAACACCTTTCAACTATTTGATGAAATTATCTTGTTCTGTTTGTAAATTTTTTATTTGGAAAGTTCTAGAAATAGAAAAATAGCCTAAGTAATAGAATATTTTGTTGAACATGGTCTTCAATTTATAAAGGCCACACTATTAACTAATAAATCTGTTTATAGTATTTTACCTATGTCATTTATCTAAATATTGAGTTACTATAAAAAAATCATTGTAGTTAATTTATAATTCTGATTATAAATAATTTTTTTCAGTAATTGATGATTAATTAATGTTTTATATTTGCATGTTATTACTATATAACTTAGGCATTGAATGTGATCTATTTCCTAGAGAGTTTAAAAAATCTTACTTCATTAAAACTAAACTAATACTTTAACATAATTGATTTCACAAAAAAATTGGTATAATATAGTATTTTAGAACTATATTATGTACACATAAGAACCTCTAATAGCAATATTTATTGTTATAATTTTTTTATAGACGATCTTTTCATTAGATAGTGAATTGGATTTTGGAACTAATAATCACCAACTATGATCATCCAAATTCTAGTTCACTGGATCCTAATCTTTTCTGATCTCTTATCTTTGGCTGATGATAGAATTTGGACAGGTGTATTATAAACAATTAATCCTTACATAAAGATATTTTTGAGCAGTGATTACTTTTGGACTAGAATCTTTTGAGCTAGGATCTAAGACCGTTTTAAGGATTTGAATCAAGGGTGACATGCTAGAGATGAAACTTACACGCCACTTTTTCTTTACCCCACCTATCAAAACAAGAAATTTCAAGAAATAATTAATTAAACATAAAAATCATGTCGAGGAGAAGAATTTAAGAAACATTGTAAAATTCAATCAATCAAATTATACTTGAGCAGAGCTTTCTTCTAAAAATGAGAAATTTGAACACTTTTTGGTATTAGTTTTTATATTAGGAAGAGAGGAGAAAATCGGTAATAATACAATTAATAATCCACATTGTCATTGATTCTGTGCCACAAAAAGAGGTTGAAGAAGCAATAAAACAGAATAATACTCTTTCTAATGAGCTCCCCACAATAGGTTATATACAAAAATCCTCCACCACTTTATAAAATGCATCTCCTAAGACATGAATGGTATCGTGTCAACATTAATTTACCTTCACAAAATATTTAAAAAAATCTTTTTTTAATCAATCCGCGCTATTCATTAATAATTCTCTCATCTAATTGGGAATTACCTTAAGCTAATAAATATCCCACTATCCATTGTTATCAAGATAATCCTTCTATGTAATTACATATAGATTACTTGCAAATTATAAAAACCCTTTCCCCTCAATTCTTTTGATATTCAGTGCCTTTATACCACTTTCTATCGACTTTTTTATCAATTTTCTATTGATTTTGTACCTAGAAAATTTATTCTTTTAGCTCAAAAATACTACTATAGTTCAATAACTTTTATTCTGAGTAAAAACGCAATTCATAATAGCCCGTCAGTCTTACTGCTGTAGACTAATTGTATGATTGTAGAGGCTTGGTATGATGAATATCGGTATTATTGGGAGTGACAATTGAGTCAGGCTCAGTTAATTGAGGGTAATTAAGATGAGTTTGGAAAGAGGAGAATAAATTTCGAAATGTGTTCCAAGTCTCGCAATGCATTGTGATGAGAACCATGGGATTGACGAGGGCGATACAGGCAATACTGGCATAGGAAATGAGACCACCAGAAGCGGTGCGTGAGGTACCTGTAATCAATTCCATTAGACTGACGATGAGAGGAGGGACGAGAGTGAAATTGTATAGGAATAACATCAAGGCAATCTTGATGACAATAAGAAGCTTTTCGCGCTGAAAAGATAGTCTATGATGATATAACTGAGAGGAAGAGATGGTAACATTCAGTTGATGTAAATACTGTCTAGTTATGAGGATATAACTGCCATTGAAGGCAAAAAAGCACAACAAAAGATTAAACGTCATCATTTGACTAGTTGAAAAGCCCCAGAGGTTAGTTATTCTCCAATCTGGAAGAAAGTATCTATCACCAGGTGTGGCTCTGAAACCACCGAAGCAATAACACAAAACAAATGTAGCTATTAACACGATCATATGACCAAAATATATTAGCTTCATCCGTTTGACGTCTGTAGGTTTAACCTTTCGACAAATTACTAGCCATCTTACAATCCCTAAGTATCCGACACTAACCGTAGACCAACGAACTGCAAACGTGACAAACCCGCAGATAGGTGCATTCACAACAACATTAAAAAGAAAGGAGTGCTTCTCCACTAAAGCTGTAATTAATAAATGCGATATTTTATAGGCTGAAAGAAATATATCACAGGCGGCCATAATCACACCTAACCACGTATCAATTTCCTTTAATCCTATTCTATTGATCAAGTAAAGGGTCAGCATATTTAGTCCTAACGCCGTTGAATGTAGCAGTATAAACCCGACATCTACAAGATTGAATACTGACATGATTTGCTTTTTCGTTTATCTTTGAAATTTTTTACTGTGATCCCCGGATATACTTCTTTTATATGCTTCTCTAACGTGATCAAATTACAAAAAACGTTCTTTCATTTTCTTGATAATAGATTATCTTTCAAAATTAAGTTACAATTAGCAAATATAGCTAGATCAGGTTACATGTTTGAATATTGTTTTCGGAATTAGTATCTAACGCATGATTTGACGACGTATTCTAAATTTTGCAAACTCGGTACTGTTACTTAGAATTTCCACATGATAAACCCTTTAAGTTTCTACGTTTTTATTAAAATAGTATAAACACTGTATAAATTGTGAGTATAATTAGGTTATTAATAGTTTTTAATAAAATAATAAATAGAGATTAATATAAGAATAATTATCATTAAATAATAATATAAATTTAAGCATGTATATTTTAGTAATAGAAAACGATTAAACCCATATCAATATACAAGTCCAATTCAAATGTTATATGAATGATAAATCTCAAACTTGATTTAATTGGTACTAATAGATCAGCCCTATCCTTATAATCCGAATAGCTCTAAATTATTCAGAGGGTTACTACTGACTTTACAATAGTAGAGAACTCATTAAATTATATTTACAGTATAGTTTTAATTTTTTTATAGATTCACCTATTTATTAAAAATGAAGTTATTATTTTGTTTTATTCTTGTTTTTGGGAACTTTCTCGCAATTCCTAGTCGTTGTTGTAGATTCAGGCTAAATTGTTGACCTCAATCTATAGATTTATTAAAATATAACGCCTTGTCGAGATAGCAAAATTAGGGTAAAACCTATTCCAAGCTATTTTTTTTCTCATTGATTTTTAAAAAATCAAAAAGTTATTTAGGAGCTGAATACAAAATTTCTAAAGTATAAGAGATCATTCTGGTTTAAACATACTAATTTTATTGTCTTCAAATTTCAATACATTTTTAAACAAGTAGAACTAGATTAGGGAAATGTTTTAAGTTTTGTTGCCAACAACTTAAGTAGTCTGGTTAAAGCCATTATATAACTTATATTGAATATTAAAAACGTTCGACTTCAAGGCTATCCAGAGTGACTTCAACCTAGATAAAACTAAGCATCACTTTTAAAAATACGCCTTTTCTCTAATTATCATCATTATAAAGATCCATTAAAAACCAATCATATATATGATAAAAAAGTACACCTCATAGAATTAGAAATAAATTTCATATAAATTAGCAATAATTATTCAATTTAGAGCTTTTAACGAAGTTCAAGTTTATAATGACCAATTAATATCTAGGCAGGTAATCTATTAGATGGATCGATACATCGCTTAAAACTGGAGCTCTGTTCGACATTTATATCATATACTAAAAAATTTAATGTAAAGCTTTGTTCATAGCACCTGGGTATCAGAAGTGTTATCTAATATCTTACTCTATTATCTGTTTATGAAATATTTTCAAGATCTATATGCGTGCCAAAAGTGGTATTCGAAAACCACGACTAAATCAGAAAAAAATTAAAAAATCAATAGTGAATTCTCTGTTAATCTCAAATAAAACTAATTAGTAGCTCCGGGAAAGCAGTTGTATCCCCTAGAAACTCTTGAGAAATAGGGCCTATTATGTTTTATGCACAGGTAAGTTAAAACTTATCTAGTAGTTTTTAATGTTTCATAATTAGCTTATGAAATTTTAGTTTTATCTTATCAAATCAAATGTTCTAGTTTAACGCTAAGTTGTATCAAAAGTGTTTAGCAAAGCTAGTGTATTTCTACTGAATCTCCTAAAACATAAAATATAACCGGATGTAACTGTAAACCAAAAAAATTTCCAGTCCCTACTAATTAGTCACAGTTCTCACTCCATGAAGTTTGAACTGTTTCCAGATGTTCACTAAAGTTATGACTCAAAAAACGCACAAAATATGGTACACAGAATGAGAAATTAAAAAACATCTGTAAAACATTTTTATGTCTAGTGTTGTATTGCATTTATGATATCTAGCTTATCACTCATGATAATTAGATGACTGTCAATAGAATCAGAGTTCAAATATTATTTGGCTGTATTGTATGTTTCCTTATTGGTTCATAATTTGTCTTAAAGATTAATTTTTTCTGCCAGTGCCTTAACATAGCATTGCTTTTTTGGGCCCTGTAGATGGTTTGATTGTAATTCGGACTTTAAGTTGAACGTAAACAGCTAAAATTAGTAAAGTAATAACCATATATATGTTTATTCTTAGATCAATTCATAAATGGAAAACATAGATAAAATTTCTAATAGATCTGGCATTGACTGTAGGTTATGTATCTATTTAGCTTTTGAAGAATTCATTAGTTTAGAAGACTAGCATTTCTCATTATTACTGTATTATTTTCCTTTGAGAATAATAAGAAAAAAGTGGTTAATATAATGATATATTTGTATTAATCAGAAAAACAATCCAGTAAAATTAAAATGAAATTTGTGTCTAAGACACTTAAATAATGCTACAAATATTGTCAGAAGTAAAACGTATGGGACTAGTATATATAATATAAATCTTAGTTGAGTATATGAAAAAAATTAAGAAGGATATTAATGTAGAAAGGATTTAATTTGGGGAAAAATAGATAGGGAAAAAGCAGGAAAACATGAAAAGAGGATCATGTTAGTAGAAATAGAAGAAAAAGATATTAAGACCAATATTGGTGAGGAGTAACATATGCTACAGCTTTGATTTTAAGTTAAGAATATGAATCTACCTGAAAAAAGCTCCCAGATTATAGGAGTCTTAATTAGATTTTGTCAGTGATAAAGGCCTAATATTTAGCTAGGTTATTTTTATGAAGATTAAGAGTTAAACCATTGGTCTTTATATCTTTAATTTATAAGTAAAGAGTCTACAAGTA
>CAOJZF010000056.1:0-12404 GCA_948465475.1 Thalpophila matura
GGTGTTTGGGCCATATTCTGATA
This sequence comes from Thalpophila matura, assembly GCA_948465475.1. Classification (NCBI taxonomy): domain Eukaryota; kingdom Metazoa; phylum Arthropoda; class Insecta; order Lepidoptera; family Noctuidae; genus Thalpophila; species Thalpophila matura. The sequence goes on from CAOJZF010000056.1 coordinate 24, forward strand.
TCCATGGTGCTTATTGTTTTGAAGATGGATAGGAGGGCACCATTTAGTCTTTCAACTTTACTGTTACTCTGAGCATGGTAAGGAGTTGTTGGAAGATTTCTAAGTTGTTTATGGTTGTAGTAAAATTTGGTCTCTTTGGACACAAACTCTTTGCTGTTGTAAGTCATTATATGTAGCGGAACACCAAACTTGGATGAGATTTCTGTTCCAATGAAACGTTTGATGGCTTTACTGTTGTGAGATTGTACTGCACAAGCTACTGGCCATCTGATACAGAAATCCATGGATATAATGATGTACTTATGTTGACTGTTGTTTCCAGGCATTGGACCTACAACATTGATAGCCCACTACTCAAAGGGGGCTCCATCTTCACAAGGGATTACAGTTTTTATATGAGCTTTTGCTGTTTTAAATTTCTTGCAGGCCTTTCATTGACCTAGGGTTTTTCAACATCTTGGTTTGTTTTGGGCCACCACATGCAGTTCTTTGAGGGTGTGAGTGGTTTTTTGATCTGGTTTGGCCCATGTCCCAATCATAGCGCAGGATAAATTTCAATCCTTTGCAATACCAGTATGAATGGGACCCATTTGTTGTCATTGTTTAAGTAGACCTCATTACAATTACCTACTTTAAAATTAGATTTTAATTTTACCAATTTTCCTAAGGTTTTATTCAAGATGTTGGATGGTTAAGTCTATTTAAGCTACTTCCCCAGTAGCAATAAAGACTTGTAATTGTTATGTTTAGAGGTAATAACAGGGTTCTTATTGCGTGATAAGATATAATTATATTGAGTATAATATGTGTTATCTAAAGGTAGATAATTCTTGTTGAAGAGAAAAGTCTTCATATGTTAATTAGCATGTCTAACTTGGGTCATTAACAATGTTTAGAAATAATCCTGGAGATTATTAAAGTTAGGTTTATTTTTACCAGAGCTCACGTTATCAAAATGAACTGGGTTCATTACAATATTAGAACAAACACTGTTTTTTTACGTTAGTTAGTACAAGCAAGGCTTGTCATATGGATAGAACAGGTTTTACTTGTTGCATTAATGAACTACTTGGTTTTAATAGATAAGCTATTATCTAACATTTTTTTTAAGTAAGATGAAATTATCTAGACTATCAAGTTTATTTAATTAGCTTATGGAGTTAATAGCTGCTTGGTTAGAAGACAATAGCACAAAATTAGATAGTCATTTATTAGTGATAATTATGGTAAGACTGATGGGAGTTCAGTTGGATTTAATGTTTTTATGATATATTTCAAGTTCATACTTGAAAAAAAAGACATAGCACCCAGAATACTTACCCTTAAGTTTGCCTTGATTTCAATCATTGGCTATAAAAAGTGGTTCAAAATAAAATACATCAAAAAATTTGTTTTGTACAATAAATTTTATTACTCAATATAGTATTATTAAGTTTTATAATTAGTTTAAATACTTTTATATTAAGAAATGCCCTCAGCATGTAGAAATGTCTCTCAAATTACTATGCTCAAAGAAATCAAAGACCAAAAATTATTTAGAGCTCTTAGAGGAGAAGTCCCAGAAGATGAACCTCAAGAGGCTTTAATGAGTATATAGTCAATTTGTCTTTAGAAGAAAAGCATACTCTTATACAATATATAACTAAAGAAGAAGGTGTATTGACACAATTATCAATTACTCAAATTAGTCTAGCAGTCGCCACATATCAGGATTTGAGTAAGCTCTTTCCTATATTTTGGAGCCCAACACAGGGGGTGCTAATAAAGTTGGTGGAAGTCAAGATGCAAAACTGGATGCTGTGTATGCCCCAAAAATCGAGCTATTCTCTGGAGAACAAAAAGATGGTTTCTGATTTATTTAATCATTTAAACATGCATCAGATGGTGTTACCAATGAAACATGTTTAAGTTTATTCAGTTGTTTTTGTTGAGCTGATGTCTTACTCTGGTATCAAGGACAGGATTTTCAAGCCTGGACAGATCTTGGAAAGAGATATAAAGAAACTTGGTGTTAGGTGTTGTTACCCACACAAGCTTTGAATAAGGCATTAAAACTTTAATAAGGAGAGAATGAATTCTTAAAAACATATACTTCAAAGTTTGAGAATCTTCATAGGTTCTATTTGTCAATAGTCTAACCAGAAGGAGTATTCTGTATGCTTTTAGATAATACTTGACATGCATTCAAAAAAATTATTTGCAAATACTGTCTATTCTAAACTTAGTATAGTCAAAGTTGCTAGACCTAGCTGCATATTATGACAATTTGGAACCAAGATACAAGGTTTTGTTAAACAAGAGAAAGAGAAGCAATATAAACATAAATTGGCTAATTGTGTATCTGGTGAAGAAATCTCAAAAAAGTCTAAGACTGAAATGGAATTGTCTAAAGAAGTTAAAGAGTTAAGAGAATGAATCAAAAGACTTAAGGCTAGTAAAACTCAAGTTGGAGAAAGAGTTTCCTGTAAAGTCAAGAAGTGCTATTGTTGTGAATGTCTTGGAGATTTTGCTAGAGAACTTTTCAGTAGTAATAAGCTTGATGGAACTCCTATTGAATCAAGAAATCAAACAAAGGGCAAGCAGGAAAAGACCAACAGGGACAATAGAAGGATTGTACCCTGCAGAAAACCTAAATCCTTCAATAAATACATTGAGGTCTGGAAAAAAAGAGTTGTTAAAGAATATGGTAATCACAATTAGAAATCTGGTTCAAGGCAATCAAAGCCAAGAAAGATTGAATTACAAAATCAATAAGGATAAGCAAGAGTAATCTAAGATTTTTATATCATTTATTAAAGATGAAATTGAACAGATAGTTAAAGGAGATGATAACTCATGGAAGAGAGTTATACAGGATTTTAATATCTCATGTTTTGCAAAAAGCTTTGAATGGACAAATTAATCCACCATGATTATAACAGCTTCTATAAATGGACACAAGGTCACAGCAGTAGTGGACACAGGTTGTTCAGGGGTGATTGTATCACAAGTATGTTTCAAACGGTTATCTTTGGTTGCAGATGATGAAACTATGTTCACCCTGTCATTAGCAGTTAATACTGTTAGAATGAAACGAAAGGTATTCCAAAAATTAGATATTCAAGTAGGGAACAGTAAAGTTTAACTTCCAGCAATTATCTTAGAAGGACTTCATTTCAATGTTTTACTTGGTGTAAACTGGATCACTGCAGTAAATGCAATCATCAGTGCTAAAGAAGGATTAATCAAAATTGATTAAGAACAATTGGAAACTTGGAGTTTTCCCTAACCTGTTAACAATCACCTTGATACACAAGTAAAGGTGAATTGTAAGAAATTAATAATGCTTAAACCTGGAGAGAAAGTGATTTTTGAAGTTGCTCATGACCAGTTTAGTCCAAGTCAACTGTGTGGTTTTTTATCCAAAAATTCAGGAAGGATTCAAGACAAGCTATTTGTTAAAACAAATGAAGATGGCTTAGTGAAATTGATTTCAGTTCAAAAATGTAAGCAAGGATAATATCATTATACAAGCAAACCAATGTCTTGGAGGGCTTATCACGTTGACAAGTGATGTCAAGTTTATTGAGAATAAAAGTCCTTTATTACATTTTATGGTTCAAGGAATTGATTTGTTAGAAAGTGTCTCTCATTTGTCTAAAGATAAATAAAACAAATGGATTGAACTTGTATTGAAATGGACAAATGTTCTTTTGAAGAACAAATATGATGTTAGAATCACTGAAAAGTCATACCAAATACAACTATCAAATAAGGAACCTGTAAAATTGTATGTTCCTTGTCAAACTAAGGCAATGATTGATGCCATCAATGAGGAGATTATAAAACTAGAAAAGGCAGGATTTATCAAACCATCTATAATTCCTTTCTCTGCGCCTACCATCTGTATTAGTAAACCTGATGGAAGTCTTTGAGTATGTATAGACTTTTGGATGGTTAGTAAAAATATAATTAATGATGCATACCCAATGCATAGAATTGATGATCAAATTGAGTTAGTGAAGGATCAAAAAAATTTACAACATTGGATCTTACTAAAAGATATCATCAGATGCGTTTGAATCCTGAATCCAAGGAGATTACATCATTTACCAGTCTGCTGGGTCTCTTCCAATGGCAAGTACTGCTAATGGGAATGAAAACCTCTGGCGCTGTTTTTCAAAGGCTCATGGATGAAATATTAGGGAATTTACAGCCATCTTTCTGTTTGGTATATATTGACAATGTTATAATATTTAGTCCAACATTAGAGCAACATTAGATTGATGTTAATAAAGTTATTGATAAACTTAGTCAATAAAGTCTTAAAGTGAATGTTGAAAAATGTTCATTTGTACGAAAATCTGTAAAGGTGTTAGGACACATTGTTTTAGAAAAAGATATTTCACCTAATTCTGCTAAAGTAGAAAGCATTCTGAAATTGAAGAGTCCATCATCAGTAACTGAGTTAATGAGCTTCTTGGGAATGGTTAATTTTTATCAATAATTCATTCCAAACTGTTCCACATTAATAGAACCCTTATTAAAATTAATTTGGGGCAAGAAGTTATCATTCTTGTGGGCAGACCAACAAGAGAACGGATTTAGTCTAATAAAATTAAAATTGATTGAAGCACCTATTTTATGTTTTCTGTATATGGAGAAACACTTCTTCATCAAAACAGACGCTTCAAATGTTGGAGTTGCAGCAGTTATTACTCAGGAATTTAAGGAGGGGGACAAAGTGATTTGTTTACCTATAAGTTATACGTCAAAATCACTAAACTCAGGAGAACAAAATTATAGTGTGACCAATTGGGAAGGTTTAGCTATTGTTTTTAGAGTAAAACATTTTAAGTTCTATATATTTGGAATGTCTCTTACCATTGTGACAGATCATGCCCTATTGAGAGCCATCCATAATAAACCACAACTTGAAGGTTGTTTAATATGTTGGGCTAAATATCTCAGTCAGTATGATTAAAAAATCATTTATTGTAAAGGGAAGGAGAATCTTACTCCAGATTATCAAAGCAGAGCTTTTTATCTCTTGGAAATGGAAAGTGATTCTCAATAAGATTCAATAAAGGAAGAATGTTTACAAAGAAATTGAATATATGTCAAACTAAAAGAACAAGAGTTGTTAATCATTTATTATTATCATGGAATAACTGGTCATTTAAAGATTGCCAAGTTATATGCGTTAATAAGAAAGATTCTGATGGCCATTGGTGCATAGAGATATTGATAACACTATAACAAAATGTGAAGTATGTGCTAGGTTATTAAAGGCTGTTGGATACAGAATATTACAACCTATTGATGCAGTATATCATTTTCAGTATGTCTTGTTAGATACAGGATTTATTCTAGTTAATTCTATTACTGGTGAAGTTGAATATAAGTACTTTATAGTAGCGGTCAATAATTTTACTAAATGGGTCAAGGTAAAAACTATGTATTCAGAAAATTCAAACAATATAATAGATTTTATTCTGAAAGATATAATTCATTGTCATGGGTGCCCCAAGGTTATAGAGACGGATGGAGGAAGACCATATGTTTCTAGAGCTATAGATCAGTTTTTCTCTCAGTATAATATTAAACATAAGGTTACCTCTGCATACCATTTGGAATCAAATGGTTTAGTGAAGCAATTCATTAAAACAATTAAACGGTTTATAACAATTTACATTATGACAATTCCAAAAATTGGAAAAGAATGTTAGAGATTTCCATATTAGCTTATCAAATGGTACCACATAGAGTCACTGGTTTCTCTCTATTTATGATGCTTTATGGAAGGGAGGCTGTTCTCTCTCAAGAAATTAAGTTTGTTACTTACAACCAAGCTGGTAGTTACAAACAGTCCGTTAAAAATCATATTAAGAATATGCTTAAGATTCACAAACAAGCTCTAGAAGTTAAAAGCAACTATCTTCAAAAATAAAGCATATTTTGATTAAAAGATTATAGGATGCAAACCAGTATATACGTTTGAAGTCAGAGACAGGTTTTGGTTCAACATTAAGAGAAGGATTGCGGACTTAAAGAAGTTCTTGACACAGTGGGTCAGGGCTTGTGTGATTTTATCAATTTCAAATGGAGAGTTATTCATGTTAGTATATGAGACAGATACTTCAAAAATATTGTTCAAAAGAATGTATCCTCAGTTCTTGAAACCGTTACAAGGGGAACAACTTAACATAAAAATAGCTTTACTTGTAATGTATAGTTTTAATTTGTTTGAGTTAAAAGCAAAGGGGAGTGATGTAGCAAAGCTACTTCCCTGGTAACAAGAAAGACTCATTATTGTTATGTTTAAAGGTAAGAACAGGGTTCTTTTTTGGTGATAAGATATAAGTCTATTGAGAATTACATAAGTTATCTAAAGGTAGATAATTCTTGTTGAAGAGAAAAGTCTTCATGTGTCAATTAGCAAGTCTAACTTGGGTCATTAAAAATGTTCAGAAATAATCCTAGAGATTATCAGAGTTAGGTTCATATTTACCAGAATCACGTTATAAGAATGAACTGGGTTCATTATATTATTAAGACAAGCATTGTTTGTTATGTTAGTTAGTACAAGTAAGGCTTGTCATATGGATAGAACAGGTTCTACTTTTTGTGTTAATGAACTGCTTGTTTTTAATAGATAAGCTATGATTTAACATTTTTATTAAGTAAGATGAAATTATCTAGACTATCAAGTTTATTTAGTTAGCTCAAGGAGTTGATAGCTAACTGGTTAGAAGACAAGAGCACGTAATTAGATGGTCATTTATTAGTAATGGTTATGATAAGACTGATGGGAGCTTAGTCAGATTTAATGTGTTTATGATGGATTTTGAGTTTGTACTTGAAAAAGAAGACGTAGCACCAAGAATATTCACCCTTAAGTTTGCCTTGATTTCGATTATTGGCTATAAAAAGTGGTTTGAATTAAATAAGTTAAGAAAGTTTGTTTTGTACTATCAATATTATCACTATATATAATAGTATAAAGTTTTATTTACTAATTTTTAAACTTTTATATTAAGAAATGTCTTCAGCAAGTAGAAATGTCTCCTAATTTACTATGCTCAAAGAAATCAAAGACCAAAAGTTATTAAGAGCTCTTAGAGGAGAATTCCCAGAAGATGAACCTCAAGAGGCTTTTCATAAGTATATAGACAACATGTCTTTAGAAGAAAAGCATACTTCTATACAATATACAACTAAAGAAGAAGGTATATTGACACGGTTATCAACCACTCAAATTAGTCTAGCAGTCGCCACATATCAGGATTTGAGTAAGCTCTTTCCTACAATAAGCTATCTTATCACAATAACTGTGTAACATAGGCCAGTCAGGGTCAAGTTCTCATTGGACTGAGCATTCTGGATGTAATTCCTTTAATATTGTATTGGCTTTGATTAGTTCCCGGCCAGGCTTGTACAACAATGTAATGTTGTAACTGCCTAAGGTTTCCATCCAGAGAGTCTTTTGACAAGTAAGTTTCTATTGAGTCTCATAGAACTCAAGGGACTTATGATTGGTTAGTACCTAAATTTTCATTACCCCTTCTATGTAACATCTCTACTTCTTCAAGGCATGAATAATCACATACAGTTCTTTATTGTTTATGGAATAATTTTTTTCATTGCTGTTGAGTACTTGGGATTTGTATGCTTCAGGTTTAAAACTACTTGGGGTCTTAATTTTGAGTACAGACCCAATTGATTTGTCTGATGTGTCTGTCTTGAGTTAGTATTCCTTCTCTGGGTCTGGGTATTGAAGTACTGGAGCAGTTGTCAGTCTTTCTTTGAGTTTGGTAAACAATTACTTGCATTCCAGTGTCCAGGTAAAGGAGTTACCAGACTTCAGGAGATTTGAGAGTGGTGAGGTGTGTTACAAGCAGTGTGGGATGAACATCCTGACATAGGCCACAAGTCCTAAGAACAAACAAAGTTGTTTAACGTCTGTTGGTCAGGGTAAGTTTGTGACTGCTTTGACTTTTTCTGGGTCAGCCAATATCCCCCAACCACTGATCTTGTGTCCTAGGAAGGTTAATGAAGATTTTTGAACTCACATTTACTTGGTTTAGCCTATAAGTTATTGTATTGTAAGATGTTTAAGATTCTTCTGAGATCTACAATGTGTTGCTCTTTGGTTTTACTGAATACAATGATATAATTGAGATAAATTACCACTGTCTTGCCAAGTTTGTCTCAGAAGATTGAATTCATCATAGTTACATAAAGTGGATGGTTAATTTGTCATACCAAAATTCATCAAAAGGCTTTCAAAGGACCCATACTTGGTTCTGAATGTGTCTTTTGGGGATGTCCTCTTCTTGAATCCTTACTTAGTTGTATCCTGCAGTAAAATTAATTTTAGAAAGTACCTTGGCTCCTCCCAATTGGTCAAGGATTTCATCAATCTGAGACATTGAGTATCTGTTCTTTACTGTGACTGCATTTAGGGCATGGTAATTAGTGACTAGTTGTACAAACCATTTTTCTTCTAGACAAAGAAGACTGCCGCCCCCCAAGGGGCTCTGGAGCTCCTGATGAGTCCTTTTTCATGAGAATCAAGGATGTGGGCTCTTAGAGTTTGGTCTTCCAATGGTATTGATTGATAAATTGGTGCTGGTTAGGGTATGGACCCTAACAACTCAAAACAATGTTCCACTGGATGGACCAGGGGTAACCCTTTAAAGCATCCTTGAATACATCTCTGAACTCTCTTAGGAGAATCTTGACTCTTGGATTGGTGTGAGTTTTGGTGGCTGTAATGTTGTAGAATTGGATTCAGTGGAATTTGTACTTTTCAATATTGGATATTTTGGTTTCCTTGGCCTCCACCATCTTCAAAAACACATAATCCTTCAGGAGATAATGCATTCCATCAAGATAGACATTATAATTTATTTTTCCCCTACTGACTATTAGGGTAGAAGTTTCCCAGTCAATTGTTGGCCTGACCTGTCATAACCAATCCATCCCTACTACAATATTGATACTTAGATTTGGGCAGACCAATAATCCAATTTTGACTATGATATGACCTAAGTTATTATGTATAGGTTCAATCTGCATTCCAACGGTAACTTTGGATCAATCTGCTAGAATTGAGGTTTGAACTTTCAATCTGTTTTGAGGTAGTTTAAGTGCCTCAACAAAATCAGAGGAAGGGAGGGATTTTTTAGCGTCATTATCAAGCAACAATTTATGGGAAGAACTTTGTGAAGTAAAAGGGTGAATTTATAAAGTGTCTTTATTGTTTTAAAAAAAAGGAAGAGGAGGCTGCAGCCTGATCTTTGTCTAGATCAAATTTTTCAGCGGTGTTGTTGATTTGGGCGGATTTATGGTGGTTGTTCTTGTGATTTCATTGGTGCCTGTTGCTGTTCCAATGATGGTCATAGTTCTTACATTTGTTGTTGTGGTGGGGTTTTTATTCCCTTCCCATCACCCTTCTTGAAAAAGTTCTTGACCAAGGTGGTAAGCAATTTTACTCTTATGTTACAAGCTTCTTGGTACAAATTTTCTAGGGTAATTTAGTCATCATCTTTAATGAATTTAGAAACAGAGTATCTTAAAATTTTTAAGGAAAATATGTTTAGCCATACCCTTGTCAACTCAGGTGTTGACAAGTGCCATGAATTGGATTTTCTTGTGCTCCTTGATATGTTAGTCAACCAAACTGGTGTTGGTGAGGTTATCCCACATCCTTGCAATTACCAGACCCAACCTACATCAACCAAAGCAAAGGGTAATCTTGATTTGAAATTGGGCCAATCTTTGGCTTCAATTCGCTTATCCAGAAATTGAACCAGTTGGACACTATTCCTTTCAGAAAGTTGGCGGCCTCTCAAATCCAGAGGGAACTGTTAATTTCATTAAGGGCCAGACGTGATTCCATGGTCATCAACCAGGAGTCCAGGTTGTCAGTGTCCTTACCCCTGAAGATGGGTAATTTGACCTTCCTAGCACTTCCTGTGGAGTTGGTAGTGGCACTGTTGGCTGTTCCTAGATTGAGTCCCTTGTATACTTCTATAGTAATAATTTGGTTATTGTACACCACATTACCTTGAGGGACCACATACTAAATTTTGTATACAGGACAATTATGTTTGAAGTTAAAAACCATTTTGATATAGTATAGCAATAAAAACAAATGTTTTTTTTGTTTAATTGATTGTATTATATGGAAGGTTTGTTGGAAAGAACCTTTTGCTGCTACTATTGTTACATTACTAGTCCAAAGTAACAAAAAGCAGGGGAAAAATAAGAGATTTATAGAAATGGGCCTTAAGGAGAATTGGTATGTTATAACTAAATGCATTGTAATAGGATGTCATTTTTAGTTGTCCTTGTAAATTAAAAGATGTTGTTCTTCTTTTCTGGTTCTTCTAATTATATTGATTGGGTCTTGAACTACATTTGGAGCTGAAAGTAGAAGAAATATCATAAATGATGGATCCATCTCTTTGAAGATTTCCAATTGAAGAAAGAGTTGAGATGGGTTGGATTGTTTGAATGACGGGTGTTGGCCATGGGATACAATATTATCATGTTTTTTCTATCATATATACTTTATTTTAATCATAGAAAACTTTTACTTGGTCTCAAAAATTAAAAATTATGTTTTTAATATCATTAGATTGTACTTTCTTGAAAATAATGTAATTTGTTTCTGGAACTATCTTTGATATACTTAGTCTTATATCTTTTCTTGTTTGCATATTGCTCTAGTTTTTAGCTAAAAATTTTCACCCCATTATTTAAGCTTAATATTTATAAATGGAAATAGCCATAGTGGCAAATAGAAAAAAGCTTTGGATTAATCAAGTTGATAACTTTATTATATAGAACAACATAACATAATAAATGGGTATTATTAGTGATCATTTATCTTTTAAATTGAGAAATAACTAATATTGGGAAAAATAAAAATCAGTAAAATTTTTAGAAAAATAAAATTATCCAATATTAAATAATTTAAGCAAAAAAAAAAAATCTGTTTATAAAGATTACATCAATTACAAAGGGCTCTAATTATAAGGTTTACACTTGATGATGATTGATTCAACATATTGATCAGACTAATACTTTATTTAAAGATTTTTATCTATTATATTAAACATATTTAATATATAATATAAAAGTTTTTCAAACTGAACTAAACTCAGAAGTAATGATATATCTGGAAAATATCCAAGTATTAATTTTAACATGAGAAAGATATAAAAAAGAGAAACCTGAGCTCAGTTAGTTAAGTTAAAAACATTAAGGAAAAAGTAAAAAATGAATAAGTTATGACAAAAAATTACTAACTTCCTAGAACTGAAAATCTATTATTGAGTATAAACATTGGATTATTTAACTTGTAGAATAGAGTTATTGTTATTTTTTTAAAAAAATGTGCATGATTTGTTCAACCCAGTAGATTATTAAGTTTATTAAGAAATTAAACTTACTTTCTTGTCAAAGATTTTTTCTTATGAAAATAGATTTTTCTTAGTATAGTTACAGAGATTTGAATTTAAAACATAAAGAAATTTTAAACAGAGTTATGATGAAGTTTCTAAAATAAGAAGTTTTTAGTTTATTAGAAGCTAAACTTTAAACAAGACTTATATAACAAAAAAATCTTTAAAGATTTGTATGATTTAAGCAAAGTTTTTGGTTTTTGAAAACATAGAATTTCTATAAAAAAATATCAAGTATTAGATTATAAGTAAATGACATATGACATTCTATAATTCATACTGACAGTAATTGAAACTATCTAAAATTTTAGAATATATTAAGGATTAAAGTTTAATGTAATTTAATTTTATTAAGTTTATATTGAATTTCTTATAAATTTATAATTATCCTAGCAAAACAGGTTGAACTCATAAGATTATAAGTCTAAAAACTATAAAATTTGGAAAAATAACTTATAAATATTAATAATTCTTTTAACTTTTAGTTATATAAAATTAATTTTCAGCTTTAATTTTTCTGTAAATTTTTTAAGAGACGCCACTTAAAGGGATTGATTTTAAAATAGATATTAAATTCTCTGCACCTTAACCACTGAACCATGAACCAACATCAATCTTATTTTTATTGCTTTCTTAACTAGATACAGCAGTTAGTTTTTACTTGATCTTACTATTACATCAAGAAACTGACAAAATTGCCTGGAGGATTGATGTAGACTAAACCTGAATACAATTCTAGATAAATGTAAGAGGCCAGTATCTTTATAGAAGCAAATTTAAGATATGTCACAATTTCAAATGTACATCATTTTTTTTTTGGGATACTATTGAGGGACTACAAAAGTGAATTTTGATTAATTTGAAAAAAAATTGTATGTCAGCTCTTGAAAGCTGATAAAATTTAATTAGAGCACTAATTAATAATGTG
>CAOJZF010000058.1:0-15053 GCA_948465475.1 Thalpophila matura
ACCATTCAAAGTGACACCTTTGACAATGTTCAACTAAAACTATCAAGCACAAAATGAGATCTAGGTTATCTTATGGACAATTTAAGATAGTAATCATATACAAAAAAGTGCCCTGAGTTCATTACTTAAATAAAAAATTGCATCTCAATTAGCACCAAAAGTAAATAAGACCTATCTATATATTAATTCATACACATTTCTTTACTTCATATATTGTGTTTTATAAAAACTTTTAGGCATGACCAGTGTCTTTAAAGAATATACATATCTTAATTTTAAGACTATGTCTTTGCATGGATTATAGAAAATATATGCCAGTTTTTCTTATCACTCTTCTTAGACTCCTATCATAGATTTTTTAAGGACATTCTCAAAAAGATCTGCTTCAAAATACTAGTTTTAAATAAATTGTTATAACATAATTTCCTATAGATAACAAATTAAATTAAAATAAATGTTTTTTGACTAAAAATCTTTTTCTATATTAACAAAATTATTAATCTAATAAAATGTATTATTAGAATCAACTTTAATTTACCTTAAAAACAAAAAACTTAATCTAAACCCCTTGTCTTATATGCTAAAATATATTCAAATACATTCATGTATAGCTTAAAACCTAAGATAACTCATTCTATCATAGCTTAAAAAACAACCAGCTAGTCTAAAAATATATTTATAGATAAATAAATATAATACTAGTATTAACTCTACTGATTTATTTCCAATTTTATATATTTATAAAACAAGAACTTATTTTCTTATAAGAATAAACTTTGTAGAGATTGGGTTAACTATAAAAAGAACAATTGCAAACTTAGAGTGGCTATCAGGATTGAACCCTTCACTTATAATAATTTATTTTCTCAACATCCATTTAGACACAAACTGATATAATAGATGACCCTTCTTCTTATACATCAATAACTTAAACAATGATGTGATATTTCTTTATAAGGGTAATCTGATATATAATTATAATGGCTTGCCTTGATTTGAATATGCCCTAAGTAAAACTGATAACCAAACACTTATGAAAATGGTTTTCAACTATAAATATAATTATCAATTAAATTAATTTAAGCTCAATTTGTAAACCATCCCCGTTTTTAAAATATTTAGATTAAAAATTTTAAACATGGTAATTAATTTAGAAAAAAAAAATTAAAACTACAAAAAAAAGAAAATTAGAACAAGATGTTTATTTAAAACATATGGCTTTTTTTTCCTGGGACCAAATATGCTCAGCATAGCGGCGGGTAACTGCAACAGCAACTGCAAATGAAATCACATTTTCTTTATCAAAATGTGACTTCAAGCTTTCTGCAGGAAGACACAAGAATCACACTTGAGGAATTTTTTTGTTTCAAAAACTGGAGTGTAAACCCCAGAAACCAAAACTGCACTCCACAAAATGTTTGTAGTGGAGTCACATATATCTTGATTACCTTTAGCAAAGACCCTCCAATCTCTTCTTGCTGATTGCAAATATCTCAAGAGCCACCTTATATTTCTTTCCTGACCCAAATGGATTAGAATTGTTGTTTCAAGCATAGCCAAGTAATAAAGGCGGAAGTTTCAATTACTGGGATCACATGTGATAAAATCCTTATAGTACCATCTCAGTTTTGTTCTAGGATCTCCTTTGTTTGATTTGTGTTATTGAACAACAGTTTTAATAAGTTCCTGATGTGGCCAGGCAGAGATACACTTATACACTAAGAGTTTTGTATTTGTAAACACATCTTTATTGACCATTAAGTTCACCAATAATTTGTGGTATTGGTCATTGCAGTAGGAAAGTGCATCTTAGTATAAGATTTTGGGTTGGGATTCCTTCAGCTTATCAGTATCATGGTATTCTGCATACCTGTTGCTCACATCTCTCAGGAAGCCAATTATTAAATTCATGTTTGGGGGAAATTCAGTTGGGCTACAGGGTGCTTTTGCATTTTGCAAAGCAATAGAACACTCCTCTTCCACTAATGACTTGTAGCCTAAACGTCTAGAAATCTGGTTTATGGGGAAAAGACATTGTGATAAACATGTTTGTAAATAATTTTGCTTGGCTTCTTTTAATAATTTGTATAAAATGTGTGGAAACTGTCAAAGCGCCTTGTGTAATTTTTCAGGGTCAACTTGGAACAGATTTTATGAACCAAAAAGGGCATGTCAATGGCCGCAATTTCCATAGCCAGGTTAATCACAGCCTGACTAGAATCAAAGTCATTTACAGTGTTCTTGCAACCACCTTGTAACTTATTTTTGATACCCAAGTTAAGAACCATCTGTTGAAAATTTTCAGAAACTTGGTGAGGGGCTCCGCCAGATACCACAAGGGAGGTCTCATTACTTCTCTCAGGTCTGTCATCATCCAAAGGTTTTTCAGTCTCTAAAACTTCCTGGTCTTGATCCATAGCTTCTCCCTGGATCTCATGGACAGAGGGAGTAACTTCCTGTTTTTTCTTATTGTGTGGATCAGTGCCCTGGGGGTCACTTGGGAAGGGTCGCTTAGACAAGTTGCCAGCAGGAAAGGATGTCCAACTGTCACCAAAACCAGCAAGGTCAATGAGGGAGGTGCCCAAGAGTTCTTGACCTGGTTTAATGATAATTTCGCGCTTTTTTACTGTGAGATCCATATACTCCTTGTATATAAGAGTATCTTGATTGGTGTGATCCTTGATGTACTCCTGAGCTTCTTGAAGATCTCTATCCAAATCTTGCATTCCAGCCTCAAACTTAAGATAACAATTGATGAGAGTTTCAAAGTAGTTTTTTATCTTTTTTCCTTTAGTGAATTAAAAGGGTTAATACTTTTATTCCAAAATGATGTGTAATTATACTTTGTCAAATCAAGATTGAACTTATTATCTATTTTTTTATAACTAGAATCAAATTTAAAACCACATTTTTTAGTTAAGTTTTGTGGAACTTATTCATCAAAAGTGATAAATTTCAGTTTGTTATTTTGAGACAGTATTTGTTATAGAAAATCCACAGGTACCTGATCTCCCTGCAGGAGACTCATAGGACCTCCAGCAGGAGGTTCATGCCGCCCCCAGCAGGAGCTTTTAAAAGGTTGTTATAGACCGGATGCAGTTTTTTATTCAATAAACAATGTTTTAACAGGAATAATGCATGATATTTAAGACATAAAAATTCTTGATAATCTAAATCAGTGGGAGATTTATAGGAGCTTCAGTGGGAGTTTTATGCCGCCCCTAGCAGGAGCTTTTAAAAGGTTGTCATAGACTGGATGTAGTTTTTATTTGTTTATTATACAATGTTTCAACAGGAACAATGCATTATATTTAAGATATAAAAAATTATTAGTAATTTAAATTGGTGGGAGGTTTATGCTGACCCCCGGCAGGAGCATTTTAAAAGGTCATAGATTGGGTGTAGTTTTATTTACTTATAATAAAAATGTTTTAGAATAGGTATAATGCATAATATATAAGACATGAAAAAAAATAAGAAAATTTTAATTATCAGGAGTTTGATACTGCACCTAGTGGGAGCTTTTTTAAAAGGTTGTCATAGACTGTGTGCAGTTTTTTTTTACATATAAGAATTCTAATGTGATTTAATAAGAAAAAACTAATATAGAAGAGAAAAAATATCACCAAAAAGTTAACTTATTTAAATACTAAAGAATATTTTCAAGATCAATTAATTGGTCCTGTGTTTCTTCAGTCCCTTTGTAAAATGTTTGGCTCAATCATAGAGGAGTACATATTCTGCTGCAGCTTTTAAATTCTTTTTAATTCTGGATTGACCAATATAAATACTTTGTATACTCCACTTTGCATGTGTGTTGCTCTACTTTGATTTTGTTGGCTATTTTATTGAATTAGGGATGGCTTTCTGCAACTAGATCTGCAAACTCTTTATTCCAAGAATCTATAGATTAAGTAGTTTAAAGAAAGCTGTTCTTAATAGCATCACACTGGTTTCAATCAATCTTGTTGATGGGCGGACCCCTTAAACTATTAGTGACTTCACTAGATCACTGCCTTTGAAAATATGTAATGAAATCAGAAAAGATTTTGCAATGTTCCTGCATGTATGGGGTTCCTAAAAAATATTCAAGGGCATTGCTTACAAACTGAGGTTTAAGAAGAGCTAACACAGAGAAGCACTTCATTTTGTGTTCCGCTTCAAATGTAAAATCAGAACGTACAAATCAGCTAAATTTATTATCCTGCTGCGATTTTCTTGTCAAGGCTTGTAGGAAATGAAAAAAGCAACCTTGCGGCTTTTAATTGAAAACAGCAATAAAGACATCTGCCTGTGCCTTCTCAAAGTCAACCATTAACCTGGATTCATAGGTATAAAATTCCTCTTGTTGTGAGATACTTTGTTGTGAGATGATACTTATCAACAGATTTCCACTGTCCTTCCTTGAAGACCTAGGTAAATAACCCGCCTTTATAGTTTAAGTCTCTCTTTGAGCTTCTCATATATTGGCTGGTAGTTGTCAGAAAAAGACACTCTTATAACTTTGTGGACCCAGGCTAAGGCCAGGGAAGTGAGATAGATGCTCCCATATCCTAGTAGGGCTTGTAGAGGAAAGCAAAGTATTCACAACCAGAAGTTGGAGGTCATAGACCTGAAGAGGGGGGATATCCAAGTACCAAAGCCATAGGAAGTGACAACTGATAGGGGAGCTTCCCACCAGATAGGGGGGTTGGGAAAAATTGGACACTCACAGGGAACTGACAGGACAGCACTAGGCTCAGGGAAAGGTAGGGGTCCCATAGAACAAAGTTTAGGTAAGGAAGGGACCCAAGAAGAGCAGGGACATAGACACCCTAGAATGAGCAAGGTCCACCATAGGTATGGTGGTGCCATGATGAATTATTATACAAAAAACTCACAAAAAAACAGATAAATTTATAATGAAAAAAACTTTTTATTGGGATATAGAGAGAATCTCCACAAAGGAGAAAAGGGAAAAGTTGGGGGTTTATATACCTTACCAGCTCCACTTATTCCAGAAGCCTACCAGTTCTGAAACTGAAATCTATTAGCTACAGTAAATTAAGTGATGGAGAAATAGGGGCTTCTGGATTTGATTGACCAGTAGACCTTTTTAGGGGCCTTAATGGGCTTAAATCCATCCTCTTTGCTATTAGGTACTTGGGACTGGGGGTGGGGTTGGGGGGGGGGTCCCCTTGACCCTGGGGTGGGGGACGGAGGTCCAGGAGGAGCTTGCTCACCCTGGGCTGACAGGGGGGGGGTGGGGCAGCCCCTTGGGGCTGCGGGTGAGCGCAGCTCAAATTTTTTTCACTTTGATAATAGAGGTTTTGGGGGGAAATCAAGTGGTTTTTGTTGTTTATACTGGGTTCTTTCATCTTAGGCCAAGGTTGGCAGTGAATTGCATTTGAATTAATCAAGTTTTGTAGTTTTTGATGGTTTATATCTTTTGCCATAGTAGAGGTGGATGGGGTTATTGGCCTGTTATTCATGTCTTTTATAACAGTAATGTTGTTGGGTTGCACCAGACATAAGGCAGTACACCATAGGGAGAACTTAATCACTAAAATGACCATTAATAACCCAGAGTTGTTGGAATAACTTTGGACAGGAAGAGAAGGTAGTTTCTGCAAGCCACTGTTTGCAGTCTAGAAGCTGTTACAGATTATCTTGGGTTGCCCAGCAAATTGTGCGGTTTTTAGTTCCAACACCAGAATCAAGTAAAAGGAAACTCTTGTGCCATCTTGGGTAACCTGTTGTTCATCAGTAAGTACCAGATCTTTGAGGAACTTGGTGCTTGGGTCAATATCAAGATTTTCACATTTGTAGTCTGCAACAAACTTTTGTAGAACAGGGATTTCACTTGTGCAGATAACCTGCCTAGTAGAAAGGCAAAGAAAAGCATCACTCACCACTTCTTGGTTTGGGATTGCAGACTCAACTGTGGCATTCTGCACCAAAAACCATTTAAGGAGTCTATTAAAAACATCTGTGGATTCTTTACAATCAGTATGTTCACCTCTGACTGGTCCATCCACCTCTTCAAAACCCTTTGTCTTAATTCTAGCCCTGCAGTGATTGGTTTCATAACAAAGACAATGTATTGTTTTATATTTCATAACATCTTTACATTGAAATATGTGTCCTTTGTGGTACCAGGAAGTAGAGAATTTTTGAGACATAATTGGAAAAGAAGGGGGGAGAATAGCTGGAGGTTTAAATTTTTTCATTAAATTCAGCTAAGTTTGGTGCAGTCAAGGTTTCCTACACAGGATGTACAAAGAGACACATTCTTTGTTCTTATTCTAATTTACTGGCTTTTTTTTCTGTTTTGTGAGAAGTGTTGAAGAGATTGATAGGGTTTGTGTAGAAGAGTCAGTAAGTTTAGTATACTCATTCATATTTTTGAGTAATAAATTACTGAAGACTTCTGCTTTAGAACTAACTTAATCCCTCCAAGACTCTATAAAGCTGTTATGAGTCAAGATAGAACTTGCATTGAAGTTTTTGCCATCTCCAATTAATTCATTAGGAGTAAGGAATGCATTTTGAGATAGAGTGTGAAGAGGGAAAGGGGATAGTTAGTTAAAAGATAAAGGGGAATGGGATGGAGTCTTTGTTTTAGTTTTTTTAGGGGTTTTTTGTTTTTTTGTTTTTTAATTCTCATTATTTTAATGTGTCTCTATAACTTTCTTCTGAGCTCTCAAATCTCTAGGGGTTGAAGAAGGTGTTTTAGAATAATTTGATATAGCCATTTTATTTGAAACCAGTAAGAAAAAGTATAGAATTTATAATAAACTGAGAAATATTGCTAATCTTTATCAAAAAGGAAATAATATTGAAAAGACCACATCAGTCCCTAAAGTTGTCAAAAAAAAATTAAAATGAAAAATTTGACATGACAACTTTTAAAAGGGTTGTGGAAAAATCTAAAATGTTTTAATATAATTCAGTTCATTTAAATAGAGCAAGGCCTGATAATAGTAAACACAATAAAGATATAAAAGACCTTGCAACTAAAAATTTCACATTTTGATTTTTCTAAAAAAAATTACAAGTTTGTAGAAAAGCCTAAAAATCAATAATATCTACTAAGATTCCAAAATTAAGATACATGTGATATCCTAGTGAATTTTAGTTTCAAAATTAGTTGTAGCAAAACTGAGACTAAAAATTAAGTTTGTCACTTTTGAGATATCAAGTATAATAGATCCTAATTGAGTTTACAATTAATTTATTTTGAAATTAAGCACAAAGGTTTTCAGGAAATAGATTTTCCTAGACAAATTTTGAAATAATAAATTTTGATATGGCCACGCCTCAATTATTACTAACAAAATACTAATAGCTTTGTACTTATTAATTTTTGTTATTTGTAATAAAAATATTAAATAAAAAATATAGTTGAAACAAGGTGAATCTAGACTAACCAAAAAATTAAGGAAGCTTATTAGATTTAATGATATAAAAAAATGTGCCAATAAGTTAATTTTTTTCAAATATTAGTTTAACATTTAAATTAAAGAAAACAGGATGCATTTAGTTGTTTTTTTAATGTTGTAATTTTTTGACTAAGAAAAGTTTTGAACTGGCGGGTTTTGATTAGGTCACTTTTAACAGTTTAATCTTAACCCAATTATGAAAATCATGGATTTTTCACTAGATTGATTAAGAGCAAAATTAGCACCTATTTAAAATTGTCATTTTAAATCACTAAAATTTGCTTTGGTCAATTGATAATGTATCATAAAAAAAGGAACAAAAATAATTTGCGCTTTGTATTTTGAATGGATTAAAAATGTCATTTGGAGTGACAAACTTAAACTCTTTACAATTTTGGTCATTTTTGAGATTGCCATTTTTAATCTGGGGTTGTTGCCCAAGTTTTATATATGTTTTAGGATTATTTACAATGTTTTTTCTAAGGCTTTAGACTAAAATTTTTTAAGAGATTTCAGTAATTATACAAAAGTGTTTAGATTAACTTTTTATAAAATAGATAAAAATTTTAAAGGTAGTGAAAAGATTTTAAAGTTAAAGTTTGCAGATGTTTATTGGCCAGGTTTGTATTATTTGACTTCTCCAGTTTTTGTCCATGTAGTCCTCTCTAGATTTTCAAGAGTTATTTTAATTATAGTACTGTTTCACCTAACATTACTATTAAATAAGTTAGGATGATAAATTTTCTGACCAGGTGATAGCAAAATAAACATTAAAAATAGAGTTCCTAAAAATTAGACTTAAAGGCTTTAAACTGGTTAAATTTTATTTATATATAATTAGAGGTTAATCAGGTGCTAATAAGTTATCCCAAAAACTATAATACATAGAAAGATTAAAAATCAGACCACAATCAAATTTAGAAAATTTATAAAAGCTTAAAATTAATGCAATTCTTGCTAATCTTTAATTCTTGAGTAAGATTGGGCAAAAAGAGTTTTTAGGAGTCTTAAATTCTATAGTGCCATTACTGGTCATCCTTTCTACTAAGCACCTAGTATTTTTAAATAGATCCTTCTTTTTAAAAAATCTTTAGGTTGTAAAACAACTATACTTGGATATAAATTAAGATAAAAACAAAAGAATGGCTTTGAGTTGATAATATAAATGATACTTATTTTTCTTAATCAGAATCATAAGTGTGTTTATACATTCATTCATTTAAACTTAAGATGAGTATGCCTGTAATATTACCTCCAAAAAGATTTTTAACTATGGTATTTTTTTGTTAATGTGTAATTAAGGTAATGTTAGATAAGAATGTGAATCATTGGTCTAGTAATCCATTGATTATGACACTATGATAGAGATGCACCACTAGATATAACATGGTTTTGAAACAGTTGTTTAAAACATACATATTTTTTATAGATAGTTTGATAGGATAGATTCAATTTTTTCTAAAATGATTCTTTAAATTAATCCAGATACTAAATCTAATTAGCCTTAAAAAATTCGAGTCCCTTATCATTAAAAAGGAAGTATTATCTTTCTAAGCCTACTAAGACTCAATAAGATCATCAAATAAATGTTTTTTATAATGAGTTTTATGAGGTGGTTTAAAGGCTTCTTTATTTTAGTCATTTAACTAAAATTTTTTGTTGAGGTCAACACATTCTTTTTTTGGTTGACATAATATTTTCCTATTATAGGCTGACAAATTCTTTAGATCATAGGTTATGCCAGACTTTGTGCTTATAAATTAGTAACTGCTTTAACAATTTATCTGTGATTTAGGGTTAACTTAGTCTACTTTAATCAATAGTAAAATTCAATCAAAAAAAACATTCAGTGTTAAATGACTTCTGAAGAAACCCTCTTCACAGATCAGTTCCAATTCTCTTTGCCTTTTAAAGTTTTAGTGCAATTAAACAGGTTGCTTAAAAATAGAATGTTAAACTTGATTTACTTAATTATAGCATAAAACCTGAGTAATTGAGATGTAAATCACAATATTAACCTTTAAATTGTAAATATTTTAGACTAAAAATAAGCAAATAAAAGATAGTTTTTAAGGTTTTAACTTAATTTTGAAGATTACCAAAGAGTAGAATCAAAATTATTGATATTATAAAAATTATCCTATCAGTTAACTTAAAAGCTCTTGAGGCTAGGAAATGAGAGATAAAAAGATCAGTCTCACATGAAACCCTACAATACTAATTCCAGATATAAATTATGTTCATCTGTTGTGAAGAAAATCAAGTTGGATTGTAAGGATTTTTGCCCTTTTGGTCAAAATATAAACCAAACTAATTTCATAAGTTTATTGGTATAGCTCCTCAGAGTGATTTCTATAAAACATCATGGGGTTAAGTAATTTTTTAATAACAAACTTTTTTTTTCTTTAAAATAAACCTTTATTCCATTAATTAGTCATCCTATATTGATATTTATGTTGTTGATTTAAGTTAATATCTTTACCTGATACTATTGTTATCAATGCTCCTAGGTGATCATGGTAATCTTAAGAGATTAATTATTTCCCCTTTTCATTAATTTTATCTTAAAAAATTTCTTTTACTAGTACACAATCTTATTAATAAATTTATAAATTAAGAAAATTAACCCTATATGTATATTGAATTGCTATCCTTAAATCATTGCTTAATCTACTATTAGATTTCCCCTCAAGAATTTTGGACCTTGAAGCACCTTTTTATGACCTCTCATACCACCTTGATTATCTGTTGTTTTTATGATAGTATCATATACTGACTTTACAGAAAGTTATGCCTCTTTAAAACACATCATATATTCAAAATTTCCCTAGTATTTTTCTCAAAAACTGGTCTTCACTAACTTTCTCTTTTTAATGATGAAGCTGATTATTTTCATATTTTGGAGACCTTAGTTCCCATCTTATGGTTCTGAATAATCTTTAACAGATAGTTTATATCTTTTAGACTTTAAAATTATATATGTGATTGGTAGAAGAGGGAAAACGTCATGAAAAGCATTGTAAAGTTTAGAAATTGGGCTTTTAAGTGTTTATAAAAAAAGAATAAAGTGACATATAAAGGTGTTAGTTCAAGGTTAGCATTGTATAAAAGTAATCAATCCAAAAAGAAAAGTGATGAATTAAGTTTATTAACTAATCTATAGATATAATATGTTGATAAAATTTTGATCTAATTGAATATTTAAACTATATCTAAATCCTTAATAAAATTTATACATTATATATACATATTCTTCATAAATTCAAGTTACTTAAATAAATTTACCTTTTTTAAGAAGTATGTTCTTTTTATATAAAGTATAATATATTATTATTAGAAAATATATCATTTTTATAGTTATATAGATGTCTTGATTAATAATACTGAATATATAACTATCAAAAACTAAATGAACAACTCAATTTTTTTTTTAAAAAGCTCTAGATCACTAATTTGAAAGTGTACAATGAAGGTGATTGTTCTTTTTATTAATGTTTTGATTTACCTAAATTTTTTGGTACCATAAACTATATTGATTTTTATTGAAAAATATCTTAGTTTATTATATGTAATTTAAATTAGCATTTTTAGTGCAAACAAGTAACTAAATCCTAAATCTGTAAATTTGATAAGTGATAGCTAGTCCTGATATTAAAATGCTTTAGACTATATCTTGATGGATAGATTGACAATTAATATTACTTTGTTCTATTAAAACTCTTACAAATATAGATTTAATATTAGTTATTAAACTTAACCTTTTAGATATAGCTGACTGTAGTAAAAAATTCAGAGATCAATACTATGAAATAGACAAATTATTTGTATTATGCATCATTAATATTGAGCAATTAAATCAATGTGATATACTGAGAGAGTAGGATGGCATACAACAATTTTATTGAGGGTAGAGCACTAATAAAGCTTAACTAGAAAAACTAAAGATTGAAATGATAGTATAAGTGGATTATTTACAACTTGTTTTCAAAAATAATGCTAAGAAGATTTTAAGGAGAATCTATAAGTACTTACTATCTTAGTCTAGTATTAAAGATCATCTCTTAATTTTTCTAAAATAGTGTTGAATAAGGAAGCCAAAATTAGAAATAATTGCATTTTATTAATTAACAAAATTTCATAAATATAGACAACTATCTATAATATAAAGTAGTATTTGCCTTATTATCAATAAATCTTTGATACTTTATATTTCAATTAAATTCTAGAATCATTTACTATTTTGGCAAATATATGTTTAAAGTTTAAGTATAAATAATGTTAAATTAAGTATAGTCTTCTTGCAATAGGTAAACCTTTGAGGAGAAAATATTTAAATGTACACATCAGTAAATAATTAACCTGGCTATCAACTTTATTAAAGAGTATAATAAGATTAATAAGATCATCAGCTTTTCAAGGAAAATATAGAAGTACTTTGATAATTTATCAGGATCTATGAGAACTGCTTAACACCTTACCTCCAAATTTCTTGCAATTGTTATAATCCGCAGTCTAAATAATTTTTAATTTGGTTATAATTACTGATCTAGTTGGATCATTGATATGTAATTAGCTCAGTGAATAACTGAATTTAAATAACTGAAATTCAATCTAATGTTAACTCTAGTAGTAAGGATGGTTGTATATTGAAAAAATAGTATTTTAGAAGCAGGGTAGATAGTGAGATTTTAAATTTGACTATTTTGAATAACTAAGTTTTACGAAAGTCTGTCTAGCTTGATGGAGTTCTATCAAGATGGTGTCGGTAGGGAGGTGATGGAAGTATGTATAGGTAGGTAGGTAGGTGATTTTTAAAGGGGAGTAAAAGGTGAGACTGAGAGTGGGGGGATTGGAGGGTGGGAGATTGGACTAGAGCCAGTTAGAGTAAGCTAGATAAATTGAAACAATACATTGAACGTTTGTAATGACTATTGGAAAGTAGAAAGTAATATTTGAGCTTATGGGAGTATGGCGATAAAGAAGTCTATTATGCGAAGGTCAATTTAGCACAGTCTAAAGTTCCTGAATATCAGGTTTGGTGGTAGAGGGAGTAGGAGTAGGAGCAGATGGGGAGGGATTGGAGATGGCAGTAGATTGACAGACAGTATCTAAGGCGGCCAGGATTTCGGGATGATCGGGGACGTCGAAGACTCCCAAGCCTACGTTCTAATTGAAGCGATTAGGTTACAAAGTTGTAGGGTTCAGTAGGAATAATAGAAGGTGGGGTTTCTCATGATGGCAGTGTATGGTAATAAAAACATACAGGAAAATGTGACTAGTACTTTACAACAAATTCATGGATCTGAATTAAAAATGAAAAAATAAACTAAAAGTCTATACGGAAGAATCGATCGAACTTAAAGTAGACTAAGTATTTCTGGCTTATTAGCAAAGCGCATTTAGATGCAAAGATTTAAGAACAGTGCGAAACTAAAATCCCCAAAATACAACAAAAAAATCCACAGTGTAACTTATTGTCGCTAAAAAGCGAAATGATTTGGGTTGTGTTAGCAAATATTAAACTACTTAAATTTGTTCTTACACTGACTATTTCATTAAAAACCAACAATAATGTTCAACTTAATAAATGAAAACGAAAAAATCTTGGCTGCTTACTATTTCAATATGCTCTCCAGAAACGGCGTCCTCATTTTCCTCTTCGTCTTCCATA
Organism: Thalpophila matura; assembly: GCA_948465475.1. Classification (NCBI taxonomy): domain Eukaryota; kingdom Metazoa; phylum Arthropoda; class Insecta; order Lepidoptera; family Noctuidae; genus Thalpophila; species Thalpophila matura. The sequence goes on from CAOJZF010000058.1 coordinate 13,093, forward strand.
GAATCTTCGGGTTCTTCGTCAGAATCACATACCTCTTCCAAGACGAAATCTGTATTGTCTGAAGAAACTGTAGTTTCCAACTCTTTGTTGGAGGCAGCCATCTGGGGTAGAAATTCCTCAGCCTTGCCAGGACATCTAAAAAGTAGTTTGATGAAATTTCACACTTGGTGTATAAAGTAGCGAAGCCCTCTCCCATATAAATAGACTGAGCATGGTTTTAGATTTTATTATTAAGTCGGAGGAATAATTTTAATTTTTTTGTAAATTTATTTTTGTTTGGAACTAAATGAGTTTATACTTGAACTATGAACCCACGCTTTAACAGTACTGTTTTTTAGTATTAAATTGAGATCAAAATACTTTAGGGATAGTTAATTATATGCATCATGAAATCCATGTAAAAAATTAGCAACTCTTATAATTCCCGAACCTCAACTTAATATTATAAACAAAAAAACCAAACATTTTTAAGAAAAGGCACCCAAAAGTAAGTTTCATAGTTGTTCACTTACGGGATTAAAAAGCCAATAAACACAGGGTAAAAAGCAAAAATACGACTTAAAATATAAATTGAAATGCAAAAAAGCGACATACCTGAGCCTTCCATCTGATAAGTTTTTTGGGGAGGAAACATCGTTGTGGTTGAGGAAGTTGGTTTTGGATTTAGAGTCTCCTCTAGAAGTAATAGTTTGTCTTTATCTATAAGAAACGGGTTGTATTATTATCATTTAAAAGAAAACTGGTTGTAGTAAAAGAAAAAATCGAATCTATAATATTGAAGACATACTAGCATTAGTATCCAAATTATCAATGTTGGATTTAAGCGATTTCTCGTCAATTTTTTGTTCTCCATGTTAGTTATGAAAAAGTAAGAAGTGAATTGATAAAACTCTTTATCTGGTCAGTTTCGGAATTTTTATAGTTCGAGATATCGGATCGAAAGCTGCGGTTGGCATGATCTTGAATTTTTCGAAATTAACTCTATAGGCTGCTGAGATGAGCTTCGACATGCTACCATAATTTTTTCAAGTATATTATAGGCCTCGATCTCGAAAGCTTTATACTCGACTGGAAATTCCGAGAGGGAGGTTACTCTATTCGTCGAATTGTTGTCTAAATTTTAAAAATCAAGTAAAGCAGGTAATACTGCTGTGAGTAAAAAATGGGTAGTTTAAAAAAGATCGTAAGATATCGAGAAAAGGCTAAAATTTTATTAAAGCTCTGAAATCAATTTAATCTAAAGTCAACATTATTTGAGTAAGGAAATTATTTAGATATATGGAGCCTCCGAGGTCTCATGTTCAGAGATACTTTATTTCAAGCTAGGAATATAATTTAATTGTTTCTAGTAACTGTCAGACGAATAAAATGACACTTTTGCCTTAAAACAATAATTTTTGAGTATGAGGTCTAAAGAAGCCAAAGATTTGGGAAAGGGTTTTTTTAAAAAACCTCAGTTTAGTACATAAAGCTTTGAAATAATCATATGAATTAGTAAATGATCATATGAGATATAATTTTCATGGTAACACTAGAACCTTAATTTAGGTATAAGAACCAAAAGGCATTAATCTGTCAGAGAGGAACTTATCAGTTTAAGAAAGTAATCATAATAGCTAGTAAGAAAAAATTAAATGATTACTTCAAAAAGATGATTAAACCTATATTTGTCAATTAAATGGACAATTCCATTATGACAAACCTATTCTTGCAATCTCAACCCTAAATTGAGATTGTACAATATTTTGCTCCTCAGTCAAATCAGCTGTGTTGTCAACCTTCCATCATCATCTAATCACAAATGTTCCTCCTTCTAAAGAGAATTAGTAGATCCTTTCTATTATCCTAATATCCCTAAGGATTCAAACACAAGATTCTTCTTCTCTTTTCTTTGATAAAGATTCTCCATCTTTAACACTCATGTTATACAACCAATTGATTAGTTTCCTGTACTTACAACC
>CAOJZF010000059.1:0-14161 GCA_948465475.1 Thalpophila matura
CCAATATATTGGTAAACAAGATTTGGAACATAAAAAACACTATGTTTTAATAGTGTGTTGTTGCCTTAACTACAACCAACACCCTAGGTCTTGTACTAATTCCAGTAAATATTGATAAACCGTAACACAGTGTAAAATTAAGCTATGGTATTGATTAAGGTGTTTTTGGAAAGAAAAAAAAAATAAGGGGGAGTTACTTATGGACTAAAGACCTACTTACATATTCCTTTTAATGTTTTAAGTGTTGTTAAAGTTGCTGTTTACTAACAACTTCTTAATTCAAGTTAATTTTTGAGATATAAGAGTCCAAGATGTTGGAATAGGTTGAGTATATACACAACGCAGTTAATTATACCTAGTTTATTAATAGCATATTTTATTCTGGCTAAATCCACCAGTCATAATCCAAGATTTGGTTTTCCGATATCAGTTTGTCCTAGTTAGTTAAACTCATTTACTATCAACTCGGAGTTAGCCATATTTAGTTTATCAATTTGTAAAACTCATTTTAAGCCAAGAATAAAGTATCTAGCTTAATAGAATAAACAGTTTTCTATTCTTTTGATTAATATTGAGTCATCAATTATCTAATTGAAGAAAAAAGTTTTATTAAGCTCAATTAAAAAGGTATAGTAAAAATTGGAATTATTGCTGTTGTTCTTAAAAGTTAGAGTGTAACTAATAACTTCCAAGATTGAACTTTACAAGATTTGGTTTTCCAAGATTTAGAATTTGGGTTAATTTGATAGTTAGACTCCTAATGAAATGCACTTAATTAATCTAAATTTTTAATTACGTACTTTAGTTTTTTCTAAAATTCTGGTTTCAAGATGCTTGTTCTGAGATGTTGTTATATATTTTTTGGTAAAAAAAAACATTTAACTTTCAATATTGTTAATAAAAATTGTTCAACCTATGTTTTAATATCGGAACCAATATCTTGGAACATATCCAAGATACTGGTTCTGAGATTTGGTAATCCAAGATATTGGTCTATCCCCTCTTAAACTATACCTCCTTTAAATGAAATTTGTACCTAGAAAAGTGGCACCCTTCCAAACTAATAAGATTTTGAATCCCATTGCAATGTATAAATAGAATTTATAACACTGGGGAAAACACCATATTTCCATGTCTCACACCTAACTTTTATAAAGGAAAAAACCCAACTGTGATATACTAAGAGTTTTATGCTACCCCTGATAAATTTAACAAATTGTAAGTATTTTACACAAAAAAGAAAAACTTAACCAGAAATTGTACCTTATAGAATGTAAGGACTACCCTATTTTATCTTAAAGGGTAAGACTCTTATATTATGGATAACCTGAATATCTTGAATAAATTATATTTGGATTTAAGGAAGGAAGGGGGGATGATAATTATAGGTTCCTAAACTTATTTCCTACAGTTTATCACTAATCTCATCTTATTCTTCTAATTCTCTGCCCTTTTTACAAGTTTTGATTTGTTCTTTTTAATACTTTAATTTTTAAACTATTGTTATGATTGTCAATAATCAGATAAATTTTAGCAAATTGGAAAGCTTTTTTTTACTCCTTACTTGAAATTTCTATTTTTATAGTTGTTTTAGAGATTCTTCTCTAAGAGTTCTTGGATTCTTTCATTTTCTCACTTAGTACATTTTCTACACCCTGTAAATATCTCTTATGTCAATTTAATTTTTTGGTCTAATTTTATATCAGCTCATGTTTCATGAGATAAAAAAATCTACAATGTTTTTTTTTATTTTTTTAAATTGTAAGAGTCTATACAGGAAAGTACTCATATGTGATTTGCCTAATGCAATTCTTCCCTACATAAAAACTGGGGGGTCTTATAAAAGGAAATCAAAACAAAAAAAATGATTTTCTAAAAAATTAAAAAAATTTTAATAGTTAACTACTAGTCACCTTTTGCAAAAATGCCTAATACAATTAGCCTAATGCAAAACAAAATAAACAAATGCACCTTTGATTACACCTAGTTTACTAAAAAATTTACTATTAAATCACTTGAATATGCCTAACACAATTTGGATTATAAAACTCCTTCTAACTTCTGTCAAAGCCAATAATTGTATTATTTATATTATAAATTGATTATCATATAGCAAATACGGTTTATATTGATATTATATTATCATATACTACAAATTTTACTAAAATTTAATTATCTGTATTATCATATAAGATCTAATGAAAAAAAATAAGAAAGAATTTTCCATATAGAAACTTTGATTCTTTTTACAGATTAATTAAATTTAGAATATAAAGTTAGTATTTAAAAACTTAGAGTTTTTTTAGTTAAATTCATTAAACATGCCCAGCACATATTGCCTATTGCAATTTATCTTTACTTAACTTAAGTTTACCTTGTGTTATATTACTATTTCTGTATCTATAAACATTTAAAATTAATAGATTAAGCTTATATATTCCTATTAAAACATCTTTTTACTTGAAAATGCCTTTTCTGCCGGTTTTTTACTTATGATTAGTATCAAAATACTTATCTACAAGATTTTCATAGTAGCATATAAAGGCAAAATAAAAAATTACAATTAAATCTATTAAAAATTTTCCCAAACTCCATTTATACAAATAAAAAACATTTATAAAAGCTTTTTTCACTATTTTTTTTGTGTACATGTAGTTTTATTTGCTTATTTTAGTTTATTTATTATGATCAACTTGATAAAGAGGAAAAGTCAAAAGACCCCACCTGTAATCACCCCCAAGTCTACCCAAAATCCAACACCCCCAAAAAAACTTCCCCTATTTCACCAAGATGCTCAAACCCAAAAGCTCACCACCTCCATTCAGGATACCCCAGCTAACACCAAACCTACCCCAACCCAAATGGCTCTAGCTTCACCTTTCCTCCAAAAGGAGTTCAATGAGCTAACCAATAGGGAGTTGCATATGGCTAACAAACTATAATGGAAAACTAGGGAAGCATCCTAACTATCAAAAGGGAAAAGAGTTGTTCCCATTATGACAGACCCAAGAGGCTCCCAAGAAGAAACAGTTAAAGAAGAGGAAAAATAAAAATCTTTTAAGATGTAAAAGAAGAAAGGTATGGCTATGTGGATGAACATAGTGAGGGTAGTGAAAATGGGTAAGAGTACAGCTTTAATCAGATAATATCAATCAGAAGATTAAGGAACAGGAGTGGGAGAACCAGAGGAAAAGAGAGGTGGAGGGTGATGAGTACATCATCTACCCCACTGACAGCAATCTCAGTGACCTCTCTGTAGTTGAAGGAGAACTTTTTGATAAATTAACCTTAGAACAGCTAAAGGACTCCCTCATTGGGCTATCAACCAACTCCACCATATCTAACTCCCCCTCTCCCACCTGTTCCCAAACTCCCAGCTTTAGCTCTAATCCCCCACCCAATCCCTATCCCCAATCCCCTAGCTATAGCACAAACCCCCACCTAAAACCCTTTCAGAACCTAAGGCAGGACCCAATCTCAATCTACCTCCAAGGCCAGACAGGAAGAAAGAGAAACTGCTCTATTGGCCGACCTATCCCTTGAGGATGATAGTAGACCCACGTCCCCTATCATGGTTGGTCAAAAGTGGGTTGGTAGTGACTGTTACTCTTACCACCCTGAGGACAATAAGGATGAAGTCATGAACAATGACGCTCTAAAGTAAACTGATGAAGAGGAAGTGGAAGCTGAAAAGGCCAGGGCATTGGAAGCTAGTACTGTACCTAAAGAATAAAAGGTTAGACAAAAGCACCTACCCGACCAGAAGTACCCCCCTTTTAATCTCCTGACCACCCATAATGAATTTATGGGTCCCAACTATACTTTTGTTGTCCCTGAGAGGTGGAAGATTTGGTTCCCTGTAATTTCTACAAGAGGGGGGCCTGGTTACTACTACAATGGGTATCTCTTTACCTGCAGGGATGAGGGAAAGGACCAGCTACTCCATCATTACCAATGTGAGGGTACTGATTGTCTAATGAGGCTTACCTTGGAGGGTTATGACAAGTTTGTTGAGACTAACAAACAGAGGAGGCAGCGGTAGAGGACCAAGAAGCCCCCTATCTGCCATACCTGCCAGCCCCCCACTGATCTTTACAAGAGGATGTTCTGTTGGTTCCCGTGCCAGTGTGTGCCGGTTATTAATAGGAGAAGTGTTAGTGCTGACCTGATAATTGAGAAGTTAGTAAGATAAAACCCAAGGTCTTATTTTTACTGGGCAATCAAAAGGACCTAGCTAACTACTTCCAGGGTAAAAGTAGGTATAGTAGAGCTATGGAATCCAAGTTTTCTCCATAAAAACTCTAACATTCACCCCCCCCCCAATGCAAGTAACTAAAAAAGGGGAAAGATTTTATTGTTTGATACTGAGGAAAATCCCAAGTACAGGACCATCTGAATCTGTACAGATTGGAACCTTCTTAAGCTCCTTTAGGTTAACCAGTGGTTGGCCAATGCAACCTTAAGGAGTGCTCCTCGCCTGTTCAGGCAGATCTGGATAATCCATGCCCAGTTCAAGAACATTACTCTTCATCTGGCTTACTTCTTGATGACTGGGTCCACTCAGGCCACCTATGAGCATGCCCTAATAAGATTCAAATAAGAGTTAGATAGGGTCTTACCTGAGCACTAGAAGGAGTTCCCTAAGAAGAAGAGGTCTTCAGCCCATCCCAAGACCAAGACCAGCTCCCTCAAGAGCCCAGTTCCGCCCAGCCTTACTACAAGGACCTCCTGGTGGATTTTGAGCTTGCCCAAGCCAAGGCCTTTGTATTTGTCTATAGGGGTTCCCTTATGGGTGCTATTTCCACTTTGCCTTTGCCTTGAAAGGAGGATTCTGAAGTTCCCTAAGCTGAACAAAAGGGTTAAAAGGGATGCAACCAATAAGATCAAGCAGGCCTTCAATTCTTTTCAGGCGCTGGCTCTTATCCCCAAGGCAACAGTCAACAATAAATGGAGGCCTTCCTAAATATCTCCTATATGAGAGAGCATGAGCTCATCTTCCGTCCCTTCCTGGAGTACTTCAGAAGACAGTGGACTGGAAACCTAAGGAATGTTAGACACAGCATGAAGATCAAAGGTAAGATAAGTTGGAACTAAAAAGAGTACTTCAAGACGGATACACTGAGAACCACCTCCGCCTTGGAAAGCTGGCACTGGCAGTAAAACATGAAGATTGACTTCACCAACCCCACCTTATAGCACCTGTTTTCTAACCTCCAACTCAAGCAGTGCAGAGAGGAGAAGGTCTTATATAGCAATGACATAGGGGACAACACTAGACTTATCAACCAAGCATCCCTCAAGAGGTATAACAGGGTAAAGTAAATATCTCAAGAACCCTATTCCCAAAAGAAAAGACTACAACACTTAGAAAAACTTGCACTTTCACTAACAAAGTAAAGATAATACCCCCCCCCAAGTAGGTTACACTTAATAAAACTTTTTTTTTGCTTATGAAATTAAGATTGTCTATTTGATATTTTATGTTTTTTAGATATCTTCTTAGTGTATGGAAAATAAATAGTTAGTGTTACCCAATAAAGAGGTTAAGTTAGTTTGTATTAGATAATTTTATAAAGTTATTTACTTTGGAAAGAAGTTGTTATTTGTGAGTTAATAATTTTTTAACAAGAGAATTAAATTGGTGCCTAATAGATTGCATGCAAATTTCAGATAGCATTTTTTGTTTAAAGAAAACCTCAATAGTTAAATCTTTTCATCAAATCCCATTACTAAAGAAAAGGGGTCGCATTAGGCAATTTTGCATTTTAAATTTTACTAAAAATTGTGTTAGGAAGAATTGCATTAGGCATATTTGAAATTGAGGATTGTACATGCTCACTTTCCCGTCTATACTATATAATCAAGTCATTTAAATATATTTTGTCTTTACAAATCCCTAAGTATACAATTTGCTGATACAAGAGAATTTAATTCCCATATTAAATTATGTTAAGAAATTTTTGCCTTCTCAGGATATGACCCGGGACATCTTCTTCTCACCTTCTACTAGGTGATTCTCTTTGGAATTCTTTCAATAATAAGATCTGCTAATTGAGTCATTAATCTTCTGGTTTTTAATCCAGGTCTTTTCTAAAAGGTAGTTTTTCTGCTCTAGAGACTTTTAACTTGGCTTTTCCCTACTATCTTTGGACACTTTTTCTTAAAAACCCTCTCTAGCAATGATATCAAATGAGATTAGATGAAAAATCATATTGGGTGATTCAGTAATTAAGCACATATCTAATTATTGGTGATGATATCTTTCTGATTAATTAAAACTTGAATATTTCTGAATAGAAATTTAGGACAGTAACTTATTGCAAAAAGGCTAATGAAAAATTGTCAATTGTGCAACTATTTTTCATATAGCCTTTTTGCTATAAAGTTGCAACTGCCAGCCAAAAAAAATCTTGGCTGATTTATTCAATATTTAGAAATTTGATTTCAGTCTTAGTTTATATAATCAATAAAAAGTTAAGAATATATCTTAAAATGCAATTGTATTTACAATCAACCAGTTAACAGATACCAATTTCCAATTGTAATCTTTCTATGGAATTTTATGCACTCTATTTAATTTAACACAGAAAACAGTATTAGCTGATTTTCTACAATTGTTAAGAACTTTGTCTTGACTCTGGAGAAACCTTCTTTAAAATCATCATCTTTAAACAATTCCTTAAGTATTTGACGCCTAATTACCAATACTGTTTATAAAATAATTCGTCTGCAACATACTTTGCTTGGGAGAAGAAGATAAAGCAGGAGCCCCTTGAAACCGTTTGATTTGATTGCGAAGCTGCTTACCTCCAAATACCTTTGTTTGATGAATGATCCAACTATAAAATTTTTTAGTATCTAAATAATTCCAATTTATTTTCTTTATTTTTTTTTACATTAAAGCTGTATTCAAACAAAACACTTTTATATGTTATCTTTTTATTTCCTTGCCTAAAGTTTTAAGTCTACATATAGATAATCATACCTTGGGAGCTACCTTAATTGGGCCCCTTCCCAAAATAAAACCATCACGGTTCATTTACATCTCTTCAAACATGTCTGTTTGGTATATATTGACTTGCATCTTGGTGTGTGCAATAATGGGAGTTAGACATCTTGACCTTTAAAACTCTCTAAAAATAATAATCTCCATTTGTTCCCAGTTGTATCTGGGACCCTCATTGACTACTTTTTTGGAGGTTACAAATTCAGTGATTGGAAATCAAAGGCCATCCTCAACCTTAATTAACTTAAATTTAAACTCCTCTCCTCTTTCTATGACCCCAAGACCCCTTTTGGGATTTGTCTTATGGCAGTCAAAGTCAAGTAAACCCTTTTCTGAGCCAAAAAAAAAGATCAGTAATCTACATGAAACCTTTCAGAAATGATTTCATACCTTCTAGGGATTGTCCTCATTCCGTTTGCATTCAACTATTACTCAAACATAATGCAGGCTGTCTTGAGGAGAATTTCCATTCAATTCTGCCATCATACGGGTTCCCATGGTACCCAACTTGGTCTTCCTTCCCTTGGTTAGTCTTTTGCTCATGGCCATTTAGGGACAAAATCTTTCTGTCCCTTCCATCCTTGCAGTTTTATACCCAGTGGTACTTTCAAACTCTCAGGTAGCAAAAGGAAGAATTATGCAAAAGCTCCTCTGCTTTCTGAGTATTCCCTTGGCCCTTTGGTTCTGCTGTCTATTGGTACAAGTCTATTTTTGGCCAAGGATATTCTTTCCCAGTGAAGAGGAAGACCTTCTCATGCTCAACATTCACTCATACTGGTCCTTCCCTCTGTTCATGGTCTCTAATATGATATTACCCCGTCCCACCCCCTTCCTGGGACAATACCAATTGGCAGGATCAGCTCTCAAGACTCTCTTATGGGGCTACCTGTCTTTGTAGGCCTCTTCAGGTTTGGCCTTAAGGCCCTTGCTTTCTGTGCCTTGAAATTGACATTGGGAAACCTTACAGATTTTCACAACAAAATTATAATGATACTAATACCATATAGATCAGAAAATATAATGTTGCAATTGTAGGGAAATTTTGTTTGGAAAACAAGGCATATTTATTATGACCAGTAGTAGGAGTAGTTGATAATGTTTTATCATTATATGTTTGACTACTTAAAAAGTGGAGTCTTTGATGATGGCATCATTGAAATAGATCTACAATAAGATTAGTGATAATTAATTTTTATTTTAGAAGGTTGTTTATCTAAAAAATGGAAAGGGGATTTGGAGGAAGGATTTTGAGGAGGAATTTTCAGGCTCAAGATACTGAGAAACAATTGTAAAGTGGGATTTGCAATATACCCCCTGCCAAAAAATTACTGGGTAAATTTTGATCCTTTGGTATAGGGTCAGTGGTATGAGAATTTAATTTCTTCAAGAGCTTCATTGGGATGAGCTCAACTTGTTATGACTGTATTTCTTGAGTTGTGCATTATCTCAAGGAATCAATAAGTAACCTTTATTGCTTTCCTTGACAGTCCTGTAGAGTATAAGTATTATTACCTTAGTTTACCTCAACAACCATATAGGGTCCAATTTTCCTGGGTTGTAGTTTCAATGTTTGGGTTCACAACTCAGACTTTGTCACCATGACTGTACAATTTGGTCAATGGGATTTTTTGTTCCAATGTGTGTTTTCTAGCTTAGTCTAGGCTTCAAGTTGGATCTTTTTTAGCTGTTGGGTTACTTGTTCCCCCTTTAGGACAGACCTTGGCTAATTTAATCTAAGGCTGGTAATGGTTTGGACATTCTCTAGTTTGTAAATATAGACCAATTCCAATAGAGAGCTTTAGTCTTGATTGGCTCTGGGAAAAACAATCATTAGTTCAGTTTTGACATGCCCATGCCAATTGTTGATGTTGTTAGTGCTGCGTTGTTTGATGTTTTTGAAGAGGGAACCATTTAAGCTTTCTACCCAACCATTTGCCTATTTTTTAGTAAAATGTTGTGGTCAGGTTTCTGATGTAAGGTTATCCAATCAGACTTTCATGTCAAGGGAAATAAATTTCTAGCCACAGTTTGTGTGTGTTTGTAGTGGCTTGCCAAATTTGGTGGTGATTTTGTTCCCAATGAAGCCACAGATTATCTTGCCATTGTGAGATTTTGTAAAGCAAGCCAAATTCCGTCAGGTGCTATAAATCCCCAGCTGTAACAAAATATCTTATAATAGTAGGGCTTTTAGGCATAAGACCTACTACATCAATAGTCCATTGTTCATAGGGGCACTGTCCTCTCAGGATATCACAGATATGTTTAAAGATTTAGTGTGCATAAATTCTTCATAGGCTTTGCACTGCTCAAGTACATTTTGTATTTCTTTGGTCAATGTAAGTCGCCAAATCTAAGATTTTAGGAAGTTATGGAGGTTCTTTTGGCGTGTGCATCCTATATTACAATGTTACCAAAGAATGGTCTCTGCTCCTTTGTCATGACCCCAAAGTTGCATTACCAAGGCCTGAATCTTACTCAGGGGTTGGGACAGCTAAGCCAAAGTGGTTACTGCAAACAGAACAGCTTTGCTGACTACCTCAACCACCAAAGAAGATCAGGACATACTAGCCCCAAAGACCAGGAGTGAGCACACTGGTATCATGGTGTTGAGGGCCGGAACCACTGCTAGTGGTTCAGCCATGGTTGTTGAGTATTTGTATTACTAAATCTTAGGTTGTAATGTTAATAATGAATAAAAGGTACAAGATAAAGTGATACAAGGATCTTTATTAAAATAAAAAAACAAAAAAAACTAAGTCAAAAGAGACCAACAACCTTCCTGAAGGAATTTCCAAAGTTTTATCTGTGAGAAATTCCGAGATCTCGAGATTTTGAGATTTTGTGTAACCTCACTGGCCCTAGGAACGTCTTAATGAAGTATTTATGGGATTTAGTGCTAGTATTGTTCACCTTAGTAATGGTGATTGAGTCCAAAACGGATAAAAGTCTATTAGGACCACCAGGAAAGTCCTTGAGGATCATGACATTACCCCCCAGACTTTTGGACGTTATGGATGAGTGGAAAGACGATATGAGGTGCTGGCAATTGCTGCAGTCTTCTTCATTCTGCCAAGTAGCTTCCTTAACTGGGTAGTGCTTCCATTTGACCAGGAATTGGTTCTTACCCTTCACCGTTCTTTCCTTGAGGATCTTCTCTACTTCATAATTGTAACTAGGTTCTACCTGGGGCAAGGAGAGGTACCTGAGGATCTTCCCTTTAAATGGTTTGAGTAGGCTTTTATGGAACACAGGGTGGACCCTCCATGTTGATGGGAGGGCCAGTTCATAAGCCACAGCATTTATCACCTTCTTTACCTTAAACGGGCCTACAAACTTGGGAGAGAATTTCTTGATCCTAACCTTGAGCTTCAGGTTCTTGGAGTTCAGCATCACCCAAGCTCCAGCTTTAATCTCAGGACCAGGGGTTCTCTTTAAGTCAGCGAATCTTTTATTAGCCTGGCTGGCCTTGTTGAGGTTGTCCATCAACGTTGCTTGGGTTTTTATGAGAGTTCTGTGTATGTCCATTGCTTCTAGATGAGAGGTAGGAATAGGAGGTTGGAAAACCACAGGGTTGTGCCCATAGTTAGCGTAAAAGGGGGAGATCTTGGTTGAGTTTTGAGTTTTCCTGTTGTAAGTGAACATGGCTAACGGTAGCCAGTTCTGCCAGTCATCCTGCTCCTCAGTGGTGTAACAGTGTAAGTAATGCTCCAAGACCTGATTGAGTCTTTCAGTTTGGCCGTCAGACTGGGGGTGGAAAGCTGAAGAAAGGCATTGTTTAATACCTAGCAATTTGGTAAGACTTGATGAAAACTGAGACACAAACTGGGTGCCTCTATCTGATACAATCTCTTGTGATAGGCCATGTCTGGAGAACACCTCTTTTAAAAAGATGTTGCTGGATTCCTTTGCAGTGATTTTCTTTAGGCAGGGGAAGAATTCCGCCCATTTGGTGAACCTATCAACTACCACCATGATGGCATCAAAACCGTTTGACAGGGGGAGGTCCGTTATGAAATCTACACTAATGGAAGACCAGGGGGCTTCCGGAACTTTTAGGGGAAGTAAGAGTCCAGTAGGCTTAGAGGTAGAAGGCTTGTTCCTTGAGCATGATAAACAGTTCTTGACATGCTCTTTTACTGGCTTTTTGAGGCCCATCCAGATGAAGTTGTGCTTGATAAGCAAAATAGTACCTGATGTCCCAGGATGTCCAGCAAGTATATGATTGTGACATTGTTCTATCACTTTTGTCCTCAATCTACCTTTCAGAACCCATAGTAGGCCCTTATAGTATAAGGCCTGGTTTGTGACAGTGAAATCCACTACCTTATTTGCTGAAGTGGCAGCAGCTACTTCCTTTATATTTACCAAGAGAAAATTGATCCAGACCTTGTGCTTTGATGATTTTGCTGAACAGGGGGGGAAGTGGCAATTCTATATTGAACAAGGACTCAGGAAGTAGTGTTACATTATTGAAAACTTCTAGTTCCTTAGGATTGTATAGATGTGCTGGATCCCTACTCAATAAGTCTGCTTTAACATTCAGTTGTCCCCTCTTGTTCTCAATAACAAACTTGTAAAGCGCTAGCTCATAGTGCCATCTAGACTGCCTCTGATTCAAACGTTGAGGGGATTTGAAATACTCCAAAGACTTGTAGTCTGACCTGATTGTGACTAGGTGTCAAGCATTTTTCAGGTGGTGCTACCATTCTTTAAGTGCGCTGGCAATTGCCAACATCTCCTTATCATGTACTGGGTAATTAATCTCGGCTGGTAGCATTTTTCTAGAAAAGAAAGCTACTGGGTATTCCACCCCATTAACCCCTGCTTGCCAAAGGACAGTACCCACCGCGAAGTTGGAGGCATCAATCTCTAAAAAAAACGGTTTGGAGGGATCTGGAAGAGCTAAAACTGGAGTGCAAGTCATTACTTCCTTTATCTTATCAAAAGCAGTTTGGTGTTCTACCCCCAAGAGAAAGGAATCTTGACAGAGGTAAGCTGGGACAAAGGAAAAGCTCTTCAGACAAATCTTTAGCATATTTGCATAAAAAATTGACAGTTCCCAAGAAAGAGCGCAATTCAGTCCTATTGGAAGGTGCCTTCCAGTTGACCACTGCTGCCACCTTGTCAGGGCAGGCTGCTTGACCATTGTGGAATATAATGTTACCTAAGAAGGATATTTGCTCTTTATAGAATTCACATTTGGACATTTTTAATCTTAAGGAACGGCTTTTCAGGGCCTTAAACACATTATATAGGTCCTTATGGTGTTGTTCTACAGAAGGTGAGAAAACCAGAATGTTGTCCAGGTAGGCAATGCAACAGGTGCCCACTAGGGAACCTAAGGTGTTGTTAATCATCCTTTTGAAAACTGAAGGAGCGTTCTTTAATCCAAAGGGCATAGATGTATATTCAAAGACTTAAAATTTGCACTTAAAAGCTGTATATTTACAAGAAGATTGGGTTACTGGGATTTGATGAAAAGCATCTTTTAAGTCAAGCTTAGAGTAAACCACAGAACCTAATGAAGAAGAGATGATATCTTCCAGTAAGGGGAGAGGGTAGTTGTCCGTTTCTGTGACTGAGCTCAGTTTCCTATAATCTACACAGACCCTCAGTTCGCCTGAAGATTTGGGAATTAGGATTACTGGGCTGACAGTTGCAGACTTTGATGGTACAATTATACCTACTGCCAATTTCTCTTTGATATACGTTTGAAGGCTCCTCAATTTCTTCTGGTCAAGAGATTAAATTGGGCTGCCCATGTATCTTTCAGTGTTGGGTTTAAAATTTTATTGAAAAATGGAGATCTTCTGGTATGTTGGGAGTAACATTCTCGTTGAATAAGGGTTTGAACAAGTCCATAGTAAGTTGAGTGGGTTCAACTTTGTTGGAGAGGGTGTTGATAGAGGTGTTGTCCTCTGACATAGGGTCATTGTCTCCAAGGTGAGGTAGTGTACTTTGCCTCCCTCTCTTACTTCAACCTGGCCCTTACCCAGGTCCACTATAGGTTTGCACATCCTCCACCAATCCATACCCAATATTACTCTATAAGATAACCCTTAACAACCCTAAACCTAGAGTAAAAGCTAAACGTTCCTATCTTAACCAAAACTTTTTCCTTTGTAATAAAATAATTAACCTTTACCCCATTAGCCAGAGTGATGTAAGAGCACTGAAGAGTCTCTACACCTAAACTCTGGGCAAGGTCTAAGCTCATATAGTTTGATGTTGCTCCAGTATCAATTAAAGACAAAAACTTATTTAAACTTGAACTAGGAAAAGAAGAAGAAAGAAAAAGATAGGAAGGACAAGTATTTTTATCTCTTGGTCTCAGATTGTAAGTAGAAATGTTACCTAAGGAATCTTTTTGGCCTGATGTAGAGCTTTCTATTTCCTTCAGGTCTTCATATGCTCTAGAAAAGTCAGGTTTCATATCCCTTACAGTAAGGACGGAAAGTAGTTCTGTTCTTAACCCTTCAAAGAACAATTCAGAGCATTTCTCAGGATCTAGGTTGGCTCTCTATGACAGGAGGTTGAATTTCTCATGATACTGGGCTACTGTTAGATATTCCTGGGTGAGGTTTCCCAAAGCCTTAATGGCTTGGGATGGGGTCATATAAGGGACCAAGTTGTTCTGTTTGAACTCTTTTAGAAAGAGGGGAAAATCGGTTTTGAGGGCTGAGTTCCGGAGCAGAAGTTCCAGAGCTGTCTGTCTGTGAGCTGAGGGTAAGACTTTTAATAGTCTTCTAAATTTCTCTTGGTCATTTAGTTGTTGACCATAGATTTCTTCCAAGGAGAAATTTACCAACAATTATTAATGATCTCTTCAATCTTACTCTTATTGGGAGAAGTTGAAATATGGAGAGAAGTCATGTTGTTAATGTTGATACTGTTGTTATTGTTAATGGGTTTAGTTGGTGAAAGTAACCAGGACCAATTGAGCCCTATGAACAATAAAGTAACTACCAGGGAATTGCAAACCAGGTAAACGAGTTGTCTATCCTGGTACCATGCTGCTTTATTTTGAAAAGTAGCAGAAAAAAAGAGAGGTTGGTCTCTAGTGTCATGACCCCAAAGTTGCGTTACCAAGGCCTGAATCTTACTCAGGGGTTGGGACAGCCAAGCCAAAGTAGTTACTGTAAACAGAACAGAACA
>CAOJZF010000060.1:0-27186 GCA_948465475.1 Thalpophila matura
GGCAAAGTGCCCACACTAGTTGCACTCAAAACATTGGGCCTTTGACATGTCCTCAGGGCGTCTCTTCCTGGCCAGGCCTCTCCCTTAGGCCATAAGTCCTTGGAGTCTTTTGATCTACTTCTTCACCACTTGGTGGCCCGGCTTCTTTTCTCCCTTGGCGTGGTAAACAAAGTTCTTTTTCTTCCTGTATTGTGGATATACAAACCATGGCTCTTCTTGGTCTAGCACTAATATATTTTTTACAAACTCATCCAATTAAGCACTTTTTGCTTAATCTCTTGGTTGTAATGCCGAATGAGGGTCAGATGTTTTTCATGAACAATTGGATCATTCCTTGTTGGTCACAATTGACTCAAAAAACCTACAGAGCTCCTCAAATTAGAAAACTTATAATCATATATGGTCTAATTCTTTCTGCTTGTCCTTGTACAATTCTCCAATGGCCTTTTTGGGTCTAAGTTTCTCACCTCAATTTTCCTTGAACTTTTCTTGAGCTCCTCCTGGGAAGCAAAATCTTGGCTAGTAAGCCATAAGATTACCTTGGATCCACAAAAAGCTTTGAATGACGCCACTAAGTGGTCTTGTCCATGTGTTGGTTCTTAGTTTAAAACCTTGATATACCAGTAGCCTTTAAAAATCTTTCCACTAGACATCTTAGGTTTTGGCAGTAGACTTGCCTCCGCATCTCCCTGGCTTTGAGTGCTTCCTTAAGCAACCCCATGTTGGGCTCCAATGTTGGAGACTTTATCAACCATTTTAGAGACCTGACCAATGGCCACAGACAGCAAGTCTCCTTCCAGTACAGCTATTTGGTCTTGCTTCCTGCTGAGGAAAACCCAGCAGACCTTGAGCTGCTTGTTTGACATAGTGGCAATGTATTTGCAGAGGGCAGTTGGCCCCAAGTTAGACCCAGGATTAGTAGCTTTTTGAGCTACATCCTTCATTACCAATGAGAGCAATTCAATGATGTCTTGTCCAAAGTGGTCTATTTGATTAGTTTTAGAGGCATGGCTATGGTTTTATTGGCTAAACCGGTTTGGTAGAATATATGTATATATATGTGAACTCATAAATAATGAGCAAAAATAATGTTTTTATCAGCAAAATGAAGTTGGTGGAACAAAAATTGGAGAAGGATGTTAAGGGTTTTGAGGACTCCTTTATTTCTTTTGACAGGGATCTAGATATTGATTCTTGTGTACACTATTGATCTATGTAGTGAATTGAGTGAATTTGATTCCTAGATCCCGTCAATATGCACGCCTTGACCCTCTGGACCGCCTCCCCCTTGGGACCTTAGGCCTTGCTTAGCCGGATACATTTGTTATCTTGTTGTCCAGTTCTGAGCTCAAGGGCTGCTTATGCTTAGAGTTGCAACAGATACTTGTTAGTAGAAATAATGATTTCTTATGTTAGCAGCAACTTAGATTTTTTGATTTGTAGAACTTCATATGATTTTCTCAAGGCTAGTTCTAGGGACTGCAATAAAAGGTAAAAATACAAAAGAGGAAGAAGAAGACAAAATCATTACTTCTATGAAATGAAAACATTAACACTACATGTTATAAGAATTTGCTTGGATTCAGAAAGTTGTATATTAAATAGTGGCATAAAGAGTAATAGTGGTAAAAAAATTAAACTTGGTACTTATGGGAGTTTTACCCCACTTAAAAATTTTAAATCTTAAATTAAAGGAAGATGATACAATCAAACTAACTGAATTGTTAGCATAGATTATCAAGCTTGCTTTAAATGTAAATTAGAGTTAAATTATAATTAGTGGATGATAAACATTAATGTTATATCTCAATTATAACAAGCCCTGCCTTTATTATATGTTGTATTAGATAGTGGTCAGATTTATATTCAAATATGGGTATCATAATAATACTATTAAAAAGCTCTATATTTTTAAGTCTATTTTTTACTTCAGGATTCCAAAAGAATTTATGAAGTATTGAGACAAATTAAAAATAATGAAATTTTAAAGTATTTTAGTGTAATTAAAAATTATTTTTCAGTCTTAAAACCAAAAAACCATGATAATGAAAGTGTAAATTTGGGTGCAATGAGATCAAAATAACTATAGTCTGTTTCATTTTCTTAAAAATATATTTTTAGTGAACTTAGTATTTTATTGAATTGTTAAATAATTTAAAATTTAAGAATTTCATAGTTTGAACTAAAAGATCTAAAATGGGGCAAAAATTCAGGTAGCACCTTAAACTTTTAGTGGGCTTTGCCTTTATAAGATTTTTTATGATATATAATGTCAAAGCACGTCCTACACTTGTGTATGTACCTCCAATTCTTGCCCTCAAATCTCTTGTCCAATACCCATCCATTGGATCTGGATCTGGAAATGGATCAATTTAAGATCCTCCTCTTGTATGATACTATTGACAAGGCTCACCATCCCCTTTTCCTTAGTTACTTTTTGTTTATAAAGACATTTTTCCAATAACACATAATGTCTGCAAGGTCATATTATAGTACACTTTCCATACAAACCGTTTCCCCCAACCACAACCTCAATAGTGGTAACAGTGGAAGGTTAGCTCTAAGACCGTAAGTTATACTAACCCCATTTATTATTTAAATATATTTATATATACTTTGTTTCCTTTATTCTTCCTTTAAGTAATGGTGTTCAACGTGGACAACAATTCCCTGTTTACAATGCATAAGATCTTATCCCTTATGGTAAGGTGCCCTTCAGAGGTCAAATCATCCCTCTGGTTGTATATGAGGCCCTTAACCTCAAAAATGTTGGGACCCCTGGTGGAACCTCTAACAGAGGATCACGCCAAGTGTAACTCCCCATCTTTAAGGGTAAAGATACTAAAAATCTCAACTCCTGGTTACTTACTGCCAAGTCTTGACTGGCCCTTGCCAACGTTGACAAAACCCTATGGGTTTGAGAAGTTGCCAACTTCTTAGAGGGTCTGGTTAGAGATTGGTTCAACCTCTGGATTAAGGAGACCAAGGTCCCCACCTGGGTAGAGTTTAAGGGATAAATCAAAGCCTTTTTTGGAAAACAATACAAATTTTTGTCATTGCCCATATGTGGGACAACTTAAAACATACAGGTACTGTTGATGAGTACATTAAAGAACATGAATGTATCCGTTTTTTGGCCAACCTTGACGTCAAAGTCAACAAAGGTATAGTCAAATACATCTTTTTCAAAAATCTCTGCTTCCAGGTAAGCAAACACATCCAGCAATAGGAGTGCCCGCTACTTGAAGATCTGTACCGTGAGGCCCAAAATGCCAAACAAAAGAGCCTTATGGCAGCCTCTGCCTATAAGAACAACCAAAGAGACAGAGACAAAAAGCAGGGACCTAACAATAATAACTTCAAACAAAAGGATTCCCAACAAAGTCAGAGCTCCTTGGTAAGTAACAGTAGTGCCAACTCCCAAAAGTCTTCTTGTATCAACCAAGTCCATTCCATTTTGGATATTAAGGACTCTGCGGAGGAGACCACCTCCAACGCCTCTAGCACCAAAACCCCTTCCTCCAGTAATAAAAATAGCCTTTTGATCTACCTGTTTTCTTTTAGATGTAATCCCCATAAACTTTTGTTGGATACTGGCGCTGAACATTCCTTATTTGCCAATGATTTTGTAAAAAGTACAATCTCAACCAAGTTAAGTCTAAAATTAAGACTCTAATTCTGGCAGATCAATCAAGAGTGATGGTGGACCAGCAGGTAGATGCAATAAGCATTAACCTTGGACATACACCAGTCAAAATTGGTGGTCTGGTTTTCCCAATCTTGAGTATGGATATCATTGCTGGACTGGACTGGCTGCGCCGGTTGAAACCAACAATTGATTGGGATACCTTGACCCTAACCATCACTGTGGCAAAATCAATTACAATGTGTATCTGGATGGAATGCACCACCTACTGAAAGATTATGTCTTTGTGAAGGTCATCAAGATGGAAGATGATGTAGAAAAAGACTGGGATAAATGTGAGATCCACTGTATCCCCTTTTATAATGTCACTGTGGGTTAGAATCACAATGACCCCAGGGTAATAATACTACTCCATGAGTTTTGAGACATTTTAGGGACACTCTTGAGGGCTTTCCCCCATTAAGGCCAATAGAACACCATATTGAGTTACAAGGGTCAATGCCAAAACCCTCTCCAATCTATTGACTCACCCCTTGAGAGGATAAAACCCTTAATAAACTGTCATGAACCTCAGGGATTCTCCTAGTGGTTCTAATAGACTATTATCTGTTTTGGACTCCATCACCATCACTAAGGTGAACAATATCAAGGCCAACTCTACTAAGTACTTCATTAAAGCATTCACAAGGGTTTGAGGTTACACAACTAAACTTAAACTCTCAAAATCTCGAAATTTCTCCCAGATAAAACTTTGGGAAATTTCTCCAAGAAGGTTGTTGGTCTCTTTTGACTTAGTTCTTGTATTCAAATAAACGTTAATAAAGAACAATCTACTCATATTCTTGTTCCTTTGTGATTAGTTTTCCTCATTTATATTTAAGCTTTTAATTAGTATCAATCAACCACAACCATGGCTAAACCACTTGCAGTGGTTCTAGCCCTCAACACCATGATCCCTCTTTGTTCACTACTAGTCTTTGGGGCTAGTGTGTCTCAATCTTCCTTGGTTGTTAAGGTAGTAAGTAAGACTGTCTTGCTTGCCTTGACCACCTTGGACTAGCTGTCCCAGCCTGTGAGTAAGATCCAGAGCATAGTGACACAACTTTGGGGTCATGACACAACCCTTCTGTTCTCTAGGTCAATTCTTAGGTTGGTTTTAGAACCACCAGTCCGTTCCCAAGATGACAGGGAAGATAAGATTGTCCATAGTGAAGAATTTTTGAGAGATCTGTTTGTATCCAAATTAAACTGGAATTAGATTATCTATTCTTCCAACTTTCACAATTTGACCATTGGCAACCACTACATTGAAATGGTGGTTTGATAGTAAATTGTTGAGGTTAGTCAAGACAAAGTTATCCAAGGCACCTGTATCAATCAAAGCTAAAGATTCTATAAAACTATTCCTATAAACAACTTAATTTTTATAACAAAAAAATAGGAAGAATTCGAGTTTAGGTTGGTGAAAGGGGCAGGGGAACTGGGGTAGCTGGAGTTCTGGGCTGCAAACCGTTTTTTTCAAATGAGGCAGTCTCTGCCAAGGTGGCCTGAGCCGTTACACTTGTAGCAACAGAGAGGGGGGCAGTTACCTGGAGGCCTACTGGCGTTACAAGGCATAGTTTGTGTCTCCTCCTCTCTGGGAGGAGAATCAGAGTCCTCATGAAGTGAGGTGAGGGGGGAACTTGGGGGATTGGGTGAAGACTTCTTCAAGATGCAAAGCTTCTTGTACCAGGTCTTTGAAATTACCTGGTTGGGGATAAGGAATAAGGGCAAGCGGATCTGTTGAATTATTCCTTGGTAGAAGATTTGGGCCAACAAGATAGGGTCCAATTCAAGATGTTTGTGGGCTTGTTTAAGCTTCTAGGTGTAGGCCTCTACCAATTTGCTGCCTTGGGAGTAGTTAAGGAGGGCCTTAAGTTGCTTCAAAGGTGGGAGAGGTAGATTGCTGAAGTTTTCCAGAAAATTAAGAAAAAATTCAACATTGTTGCTAAGCCCTTTGTTCTCAAAAAAAGCATTCTAAGCCCATTCAGAGGGGGTTCTGGATAGTCTTGAGGTCACTTATTTTATTACATCTTGAGGAAAATAATTACCTAGAATGGCAACAGTTCTCTCCTGGTTGATGATGTTGAGGAATTTCTTGACATCTTTGGGAGAAGGTTTGGAGATTTCAAACTTGGGTTGATTAAGTTTGTGGTAAAGTTAAAAGTCTGGCTATGTTAGATGTTGGCCTCTTCACCTTAGATCTTTGGAGACACAACAAGGTAGATCAAGAAAACCAGGAAAGCATAGGCTGACACCACAGAACAAAGGAAGACAAAGGCGGTTAGTCATCCAAGAAATTGGAACTCAGTTAGGAGCCGGAGGATCCAGCTGCAGAGAAGAGCAAGAACTTGTGAAAGTGGGATCAAAATTGTATCATGACTAGAGAAAGCGGGCAAGACAAATTGGCAAAATCTAGTGGGAAGAACCCTAGGAATCAGTCCTTAGATAATGGAGATGAATCTCTAGATAAAGCTTGATTTGCAAGACCAGAAGTTTTCTGGTTCATCAGGAAGAGAGAAAGAATCCAGGGAAGAATCCCTGAGAGGACCGCCAGCAAGGAGGTGATCAGGAGATGACCCAGATTCATCTCCAGGGTAGGAGACAAGACAAGATGCTTGACAAGATCAAACATGAGAGGACTTTCTTGGTACAGCCAGGTGTTACCTAAGAGAAATGGACGTAGAGAATCCTTAAATAAACACCTAATGCAAAACAGATGTTAATTGTGTATAATAAATTGTTTAGAAAATTTTTTATCCAAGGATTCTAGAACAGATGTCTTTGAATATACAGGGGAAAGGGGGAAAGGGAACAACTTCAGAGAATAAGCAAGTTGAGGTATTCTCAAAAGAACAACAAGATATCCAATAGGGGTAATTCTTTTAGAATAGTGAAGGGAAAAGATTCTCCAAACCCCAAGAAGATTATGAGAATTTCCAATTCTACAAGATCCAATTACAGTGAATTCGCTGAGAAACCTGCAAATCAGGGTGAGAATTCTCCCAGTGATAAAGAGTTGAGGGTAGAAGGCAGTAGGGTTATTGAGAATTTTTATTACTGGAAGTTCAGGATCCAGTCCTTACAACTGTGCTCCTGGGAATCTGTTTGTATGTTTGAGTTTGTCAAGAATTTCGTTGATCCCCCTTTGCTAGAAATGACCCTGGGCTATCTCATTCTTATCTCTTCTCTGGTAATCTTCTCAGAAAATCTTCCTAATATTCTCAGCTATTGTGAATTGAGCCAGAAAGCTCCCAGCTTGATTAGTTAAGCTGTTTTTAGAGGAGTAGTTTCTCTACTTTGGTTGACTCTGTCAGGGATTCTCCCCACTAGATTCAGCCAATTTGTCATGCCTACCTTCTCTGGCCATGACATATTTTTCCCTCTATATCAAGTCCCTGCTCTCCTCTGTGGCTAGATCTATGCCTTCTGACTAAGTTTAAATTCCTAGGAAAATTAACTATCTTCATCCTCTTAAGACTGACATTGTTTTTTGGTGCCCTCTTATTGTCCTTGGTTACTCTTCTTCTTTATACTAAGTTTAGAGATGAGAAAACCCGCATTCAACACTACCAGACCATAAATTTCACCACTAACATGGTAATCTTAAACTTTATAATTGCCAAACCATCTTGGAAGACGTCAAGAAAGCTCTTACTCTCATCAACCAGGAACAAATCAATGTCATATGTGGTAACAATTCTCCCCAAGATGTAAACAGACAGGTGACCTCAAGACTTTCCTAGACCCCTTCTATGTGGGCCCAGAATTCACTTACTAAAAAATAAATAACTCTAAAGTAGTGTGTCATTCTTTCTCAACTCTCTTAAATACTTCTGTGACTTACCTCTGCCCCCCTGGAGCAACTTAAGAATCTCTTAAACTACTCATAGAGAAGCAAATTGGTTGAAGTTTTTTCCCAAAAACTTAAACATTCTCACCAACGTTTAAGTTTTGGACCCCATCTAGTTGACCTGGTTGTTTTATCAAGGACTTTGTCAACAGGTCCGCTTGGCCCTCATCCCTTGACCTCAAACCAATGGTTTTGATGAAACAATAAGAGAAGGCCCCACCTCAAAGAAGCCTTTATACATCCCCCCAATCTACCCAGCTTAGATCTCACTTCTCTTCATGAGGAGTCCAATTCCACCTTGAGGATAAATAACTGAACCCCATCTCAAAGCCCCAGCCATATGTTGGCCACTTGTCCTCCCCCTTGCTGTTACAAATACAACACTTCTGGCCACTTTGGTTGATAATGTCTCAATCTTAAGAACCATTTGGCTTCCAGAACCCCAGAAGCCAGAATTATCCCGCCCAATCTACAAAACATAAACACTTCTTTTTAATTTTTTGTTGCTATATTTAAGTCATTTATCAAGTATAATTTTGTATAATAAATTTATTTTTAATTGATACAGAAGCTTTGGATGACTATATTAATACCTATTTTGACAATCATTCCCTATTTATGTCTTTAATGTAGCTTTGAAAATGAAGAAATAATCAAAGTAAAAATTATTAACAACCCACACCTGTACAATTCAGAGATAAAGAATTACTTCTTAAATCCTCTGTGATGGACAAAATGATTATTTTTGGCTATTATAAGTACTTCTTAGTGGTGTGAAAATATACTAAATTTACCTAGAGAATCATAGAATAAGCTTAAAATAGGAGAATCAACTTTTTCTCTTATTATGGTTGAAGACTTCTAATTGCACAAGTTGCTTACTATTGGTAATTCTCTATTAGAATCATTTTTAAAGCCTTTCACCAAGGTTTAGAAACTATGGCAAACTCTACCCCACCACTCAAAATTTATTTTCCACCTTCAATTCAAGAAAGAATCCTCTCCTCTTACTTAGGGACCAATATAATCAATTTGAAGAGATTACAGAGAATATATGTAGAATTACACTAAGAATCCCTAGAAAAGGGAACCATATCCCGTTTCTCTGCCTCCTTTGCCTCCATGCTTTTTTTTGTGCCAAAAAATAATGGTTGTTTGTCCTTGTATCAATTATTAAAGATTAAACAAGGTCATGGAGCCCAATTTTTACCCTCTTACACTCATGGAAAATATCCAGAGAGTGATCTTGAGTTCTAAAGTATTCTCCAAGATGGACCTAAAGGACACTTTCATCATATTTTTTTTAACTCTTATAACAAAAAAGCCATTGGGCTCATAACAGGTAGCTGACGTGACCAACACATCCCATTATGTGGGATCCCAGGGACTGATGGGGCCAAGGAACTGGAGGGACGGTCCAAATGTTGTTAATTCATTTGGGAATCTAGTTTACAAAACATACTACATGGATCAAAATCTACAGAATTTGATATCCAGTTCTCTTAGGCAAGAGATAAAAAAAGCCCTTTCCTCCCTATCATCCCTCTCCGATTTTTTAATCATATCTACCTTTGTCATAATAAAAACTTACTGTTCATCCAAACTAATTGATTTTCTTGGTTGATTTACATACTCCAACAATCTAAAACTATGCCTCCCAGAACCAATCAAAACAATCACGCTGGACAGGATGTCTTTGAGTTATTGCCCATTGTGGCATAAGATGTTGTTTGAAGAGCCATTTAACCCAGGTCTACCTTGGGGCCAAAGGCTCTCCAAAAATACATTGCCACAATGACAACCAAACAGCTCAAAGCGTGCCAAGTATTCCTTAGTAGTCAGCAGGACCAAATGGCTGCCTTAGAGGGTGATTCCCTTTCCGCGGCAATCAACCAAGTATTGTTGATGGTTGGGAAAGTCTCCAACAATGTCAGAAACCAACACTCCTAGTACTTCTTGACCCTTGACCCAAGCATACCTAGCAAGGTAAGAGATGCCGTACCCAATGATGGCATGGATGGGGTGAACAAGGAAAGCATACCAAGAAGAGGGTGTGTTAGATTTGAGGTAGGGTGAGGTGAGGGTTCCCATACTATAGGCTGAAAGAGCAGTGAGGGGTTCCTCCCACCAGGGGGAATTAATCTTCAAAACAGGGGGACAGGTGCAGGGTTCTGGGATATTAACAGGAGGGGGAGCCTGACAAGGGGGGGAGCCCACATCATACAACCAAAGATATCCACTGGTATGAACCAATAGGGTGTTGGCACAATACACTAGAGGAAATACCCTGATAAAAAGGGCCCTCATGAGAAGAGAAGAATATGGAATTTAAGAATATGATAATCTTTATTGAGTATAAAAGAGAATCTCCACAAGGGAGAAGGAAGGGAAAAGGGGGGTTTATATAGCTTACCTCCTCCGCTTCTTCCCTGCCTACCAGTTGCTAAACTTAAGCTTATTGGTTAGAGGATCAAAAGTAATGGAGGAGTACTTATCCTGTATTTTGATTAGCTTGTTGGGTCTCTCCCTCTTCTTAATTGGAGCAGGGGTTTTCCCCTTGAAAAGAGGTGTTTTCAACTATGGTTTGAGTGGAACCAGTAGGGGTAGAGGGGGTTTTCTCCCATGCTTTGCAGACCACTGCTTTGGAGTTTACCAGGCCTAGGAGTTTATTCTTGTCCATCTCTTGATTGGTTGGATATGACTCCAATGAGGTTATAATGGTTTGTTTTGTCAATTTTATGACAAACAATATTGTAGTTGACAAATAGGACAAGACATGTAAATTATCCTGTTGTTTCAAAGTCATGTTAGTGTATAATTTTATACCTTTTGGATTAAGAAACGTCCCCAACACCTTTCAGGTAATGCTTATTTCAAAACTTGGAGACCTACTAGAAAATGTTGTATAGCCTATCTAGAAGATATTCTAGTCTTATCAACAAAATTTATATCAAATAAAAGAGAAATGGATAAAGTTTTTAAGGAACAACAGCAATACAACTTGTTCGTTGAGAAAAAAATATATGAATTTTTAGAGTTAAAGTGTCATTCTTAAGTAAATTGTCTTCTGCAATATAAACACCATTTTCCTAGACAAACTTGATTCTATTCAAATATGACCCAAACCAACCTCCAGGGCAGAAATCTGTACATTCTTAAGTTCAATTTAATTTTAAGAAAATTCATTCCAAATCTCAGTTAAGTACTTAAAACGTTGATATAAATGACAAGAGCAGGACCCTTCAAGTGGTCACTGTTGTTGCATTTGGCCTTTAAAAAGTAAGACAACTTTTATTGGATCCTGAAGTTCTTTGTCATCTGTGTTGTTCTTTCCTATCCAGCATTGAATGCAATTTCAGTGAATTTGCAATTGGTGCCCAGCTTCTCCAGGAGGGAGGAGATGGAATAGCCCGCCTGGTAGGCTATTATAGCTCTAAAATAAATGGAGCATAATTAAATCACCCAATATATGAGAAGGAAATGCTAGATATTGTAGAAAAATTGAAACACTGAAATTACTTACTGGCAGGTATTCATAGCCCCCCCACAATTTGCACCAACCACAAGGATTTAGAATAATCTAAGGCTCCACAACAGCTCAATGCAAGATAGGCTTGCTGGATGCAGAATCTCAGTCTGTTTAACTTAAGAATTAAATACAAGGCAGGGAAACTCACCCTTATCCCTGATTAATTTTCTCAAAACTTCAACCTCAAACCAACCACCCAAGAAATGGAGAGCCTAAACATACACAATATTCTCCCTAGTTCTTTTTTTACCTGAATTTCTTATTGCATTGACAATTTTTGCTCTTAACCAAAATTCTATTGAACAGAAGAAGGTAAAGATCTCTGAACAAACAGAAATAGGAACATATTATTTAGTTCTTTCCAGGAAACTATATTGTACTACTATGCTGTCTGGGTCCCTACTAAGGAAGTTCAAATCAAGATGATTACCTATCACCACAGCAAATTGGTAGAAGACACCCCAAAATACACAATACCAAAAAACCCATATATTAAGGCTACAACCGGAAAAGATTAGTACCCATGGCAGAATATGATATTAAGACATGTAACAAATGTATACATAAAAAACCCCCCAAAAAAACCTCAAGGATTACTACAGCCCCTGAAGATCCCCAATCTACCATGTATCTCAATCTCAATTGAAGTAATTGTCAAATTCACAAATTGAACAACTACAAATCAATCATTGTAGTTTTAGATTGGTTTAATGAATTTTGTATATTTATCCCTTTCACAACAAAAATCACAGAATAGGAAAAGGCTTGTTTGGCAAATTACTTTGTCTTCAGTAGACACATTACCTAAAGAAATCATCTCTGACAGAGGACCTTAATCTATATTGAAATTCTGGAATTCTCTTTGCAAAATCTTGAAAATGAAACTCTGCTGTTCTATGGCCTACCACCTTCAATAAGATGGCCAAATAAAGCAATTGAGTCAAATATTGGAACAACATTTACAACGTTACATCTATTTTAAACTAAATGATTTATGTGGCCTGTAATTTATAGAAATGATGACCTATAATAATTCTCACAGCAATTAAATAGGTAACACCCCTTAATTTGTCAACAAGGGGTATCACCCCATCATTAAGTTCAAAAAAAACTTCAAACCCCATTCCCTCAGCATCTGAGTCTGATAAGAACATGAAAACCATCCAATCATAATTTAAAGTACACCTCATAACAGCTGTCTTAAGACATAAGAAACAGGCAGACTTAGATTGGAGAGGATTACCACAATAAATTGTGGGGAACCATGTGATCTTATACAAAAAGACCCTAAAACTACACCTCACCACCATATAATTTTTCTCTAGAAGGATGGGACCCTTTCATATTTCTAAGATTTTAAATCTGGTTGTCATCAAAATATAAAATATTGTCTCACTGGAGAAAACACTATGTTTTCCACATCTCTCACCTGACTCCCTACAAAGAAAGAAACCCAATGACATTTGACCAGGATTTCACAGCCACCTTTGTGAAAGAATACAAAGTAGACTTGATCCTAATCTCAAGAGGTATAGGAAACTAAAGAAGTTATCTTGTGAAATGAAAAAACTACCTTATAGAAGACTCTTAATGGGCAAAACTCTAATACTGTGTTAAACTTGAACAATTGACATCAAAGTTTGAGGAAAACAGAGGGGGATGATGTTGAGACTGGACACCAACCTTCCAGTCCTACAAGTTCTCAATAACCTCAGTTAGTTCCTTTGTTGTTTTATATGGTTTTGGCTCATTCTATTTGTTTCCTGCTGGATTTGCAACAATTTTATCTATCATAGAATTGTTGATTCTCAAAGGGGATTCTTGGCAAATTGGACAATATTTTACTGGATTATTTAAGAAATTTTTTTATTGGCCAATTTGAAGAATCTTTTAAATTAGGTTCTCAGATCCATTGTTCATCCATTATCATCAAATTTGCTCTGCTTTGTAGATCTTTTGTGAATGATGTTCCAAGCACTTAAAATGGATTCAAAGAATAATTCCTATGATTCTTTAGATCAAAATTTTACTAAATAAAAGATTTCCAAATTACTCTCATTATTTAATTTTCCATAACACAATTTGTTTTAGATATTTTGATATAAAGAAAACATTTTAAGGATTAAT
The DNA here is from genome assembly GCA_948465475.1 of Thalpophila matura. Taxonomy (NCBI): domain Eukaryota; kingdom Metazoa; phylum Arthropoda; class Insecta; order Lepidoptera; family Noctuidae; genus Thalpophila; species Thalpophila matura. The sequence goes on from CAOJZF010000060.1 coordinate 13,195, forward strand.
TATTTGAATCAATGTATATAAAGAGTATGCTTGTATATCTGAGTTTGTCAAGAATTTTATTGCTCTCCCTTTTCCAGAGATGGCCCTAGGTCATCTCATTCTTACCTCTTCTCTGGTTATCTTCTCAAGAATTTTTGATAAGATTCTCAGCTGTTGCAAATTGAGCTAGAAAGCTCCCAGCTTGATGTTTAAGCTGTTTCTAGAGGAAAAGCCTTTCTATTCTAATTGACTCTGTCATGGTTTCTCCCAACTAGATTCAGCCAATTGTCATACCTGCCTTCTCTGGCCATGATATAAGTTTAGTCTAACGGATTTTAGAGGATTTTAAAGTGGTTAATTGCACAACATAATTTTTTCATAAAGTTTATTTAGACTTTAACTTTAGAGGACTAATACCAAAAAGTTAGTAAAAGAGAAATTTAATTACCTATATATACAGCCAGGGCCCTATAGGTTTAAAGGATCTTTTTCACAACAGGATAAGGTAGGAATGTTTATATGAAAAATAGTTTAATAGAATCCAAGTAACTATTGAATAGACAAAGGAGGTGATACCTTAGGCAAGGAGACAAATATATGCTATATTGCTTTCTGTCTTGATCAACTATGAGCAACTACCTTGGGGAACACTTAAGAGAATAGCAATAGTATAAATGCTATTATGAGATAACCCAGTGTAATTTTCTACAGAATTAGTGACAAAAGACTTCAGAAATTTTTTTTACATTGACAATAGAAATGCTTGACATAGCCAAAGGTGATATATAAGGAATTTAAATAAAAAAAAAGAAGATGTGGAAAAGATGATTATCTTATCTTGAAAGATTTATGTTTATATCATCCTGATCTAATTTTTTTTTATAAATGAAGACCTTAAATATTCAGGCAAGGAAGCTCAAAACTGCTAAAAGATGAGTGATTTAAGTTAGTTTAATATAAAAAAACCATAGTTATTAATTGGGAGACATGAACTTGACAGAATATAAAGTAGAGGGAAATTATCTAAGGAGATTGACAGAGAATAAGTAAAAATTGGATTTTTCTCTAGTATTCTTTTTAGAATATTTGTTTAATAATTGACTTAATTATTAAGAAACTGAACAGAAAAGCAAACTGATTTATAATTTTGGGAGAGGGGGTTTAAGAAATTTGGGAAGGTAATGAATAAGGCAGAATTATTAAGTCATGGAATTGCCTATAGAATTATGAAGAGTAAGAAAAATATGACAAAACCGGATGAAAACTCAGGTTCCTTATAAGATTTGAGTAAAACTCAACAAGAAGCTGTTAGAATAGAAATGTGATCTTAGTCCCTACACAATGTAGATTTGAATTTCTATGTTACAAAAATAGCATTGCTGAGAAAACCTCAAACAGAGCTTCTTTCTCCCTAATCAACTTTCTCCCTGTGAAATATTCACAAGCTACAATTGTACCTATTTCTAAATATTATGATCAGCCTATGTGATTATAATAAATAGTATAAAATATCTTAGGCATAGGCAATAATTTAAGCCTTTGTTCTAAATATCTAATAAGGATTAAATAATCCAATTAATTGATCCATCTAATAGATCCAACCACATGAAGAAGGCCAAAAATCAACTGCCATAATAATAAGTTCAGGCAAAATAATACATGGTTTTATATTGAATTAATTAGTAATAATAATGATCATTCTGATTGAGGGTATTTAATTCCAATCTTATTTTACTAAATAATTATTATAGATGACAGACTTGGCAAGGATGTAGCCAATTACCTATTCTTGGTAAGAACCTAAATATTATCAACCAGATCAAACAATTACTAATTACAAGCATGCTCTTGGCAAAGAATATCAATGCGTTTGATTCTTGGCAAGAACACACAATGAGCTTGATTCTTGCTGATACCCCGCTTTTATTTGGATTCCTGACAAGAACTCCTTCCTATTCACTAGGATGACTATAACTTCAGTCTAGGCTTTATCTTATCAACAAATATTATTCCAGTCAAACCTAAAGGATGACGACCCAAGTACCTATGATGGCTTCTTCTTATAAGTATCCTTAATAATATTACAATAAAATCCCAAATACTCAAGACTAGTTGAAATTAAGATAATGATAAGATGCTTTGATAATTACTATGTTATGGTACTACTAAGACTAGGGAACTTAAGTCTTCAACATAGTGCCTCACTAAATATTTCAAAGCCTAGATTTCCCTTCCCTTCAACTATATAAACCCCCCTTTTTTATACTAAAATAATCATCATTAAAATCTTTAAAATAAAATCTTCTCTATCAAAAATACATCTAGTATTATTATCAAATAAACTCTTCTTTCTTCAATTAGCAATAGCTTCCTCTGAATTCTATTAAAGTTAAGTCTTAATCCAAGACCGACATAAGGAAACTACAGCTAGAACTAGCAAGAAAACAGGAACATACACAGAAGAGAATTTTTGGTACTAGTCCTCATATAAGTGACCACATCAAGACCAAGCCCATTAATCAAGCATCTCTGTGGAAGTTTTACATTGATGCTCACTACAGGGGTAGTACACAAGAAGACCAGAATAGAACTATAAGAAGGCCTATAAGAAGATAACTAAGATGTATCAAGAATACCAGTATGATGCCCTTGAGGACCAAATTGCTGAGATAGCTGCCTTTGACACCCTCAGAAATGTGGACCCCAACTATAACTTCTCCAAGGACATGGGAGAACTCTTTCCCAAGACAGGAAACTTGAAGGACCTCAAACACAACTTTGTGAAATCAGGAATCAACAACCCTGATGAGGTCCCACCTCCTAATGAAATTGATTTATTAGTTTCCTGCTATGTGGAACCCCTTAGAACCAAAGAAACCTATGGTGAAGCCTTGGAAGAATTGCTAAGTGGGACCTTCAATAACACCACTGATCCAGACTTTGCTATACTTGGTGAAGACCCCACTGGAGATGGCATCAATGTCATCAAGGCCAGTCTTAATCTCACTCCGGAACAGGTGTACGCTGCTATTAATACTAATACCAAGCTCAGAAAAATGATGTCTAACTATCTACATGTTAGATTATCCTGTACTGCTCAGACTTTGGCCTGGTATAAGTTGGAACTTGATAATGTAATTCAAAAACAGTTGTGTCTACAACATGATGCAGCTTCTATTAAAGATTACGTCCTCTATAATGTAAACCATATTACAAACTGCATTAACCAGGTAAATGAAAAAGTATATGATGTAGCCCAATCCTATGATCAAACTATGGAGAATCTAGATCTAACTATTCAGGAGCACCTACTCCATGGATTAGGCAGCAAAGGCTTTAGCAAGGGATGGCTTCAAGCGGTGAACAAGAGACTGGACTTCCTCAGAAATGGCCTCATAGCCACTGAAAAGGCAAGATTCCTCCTTGACACCCGTAGGAGCTCTGAACTTCAAAAGCTGAGTTCTAACCTAGAATCCATTAGTAAAAGAATAGATATCCTTATGATTAAAAAGGACAACACCAGTCACATCATAGATCTTGACCCTGAAGACCCTAAGGGTGAAAACCTATCCAAGGCTGAAATAGCTAAGATGTTAAAAATCCTTCCAAGACCAACTGGATGAGCTTAAGGAAGAACACAAAGCCCACCAATTTGAGACTGATGAGATTACCTTAGAATTCCCTCAAGTAAAGAGTACTGTGGAGAATTTGGCTCAATACAATAACATAGAAGCTATTGGGCATATTGAGACTATCACTTCTCTCAAGAAAGAGGTAGAAGAGCTCAAAGACAGATTGACTCACCAAGAGGAGTCCCACCAAACTTAGGAATCTCAAAATTCCCAAAGATTACAACATCTAGAACAACTTTCTCAATCCACTATTGTCACCACTATTGTTTTGAGTGACAGTGAAAACTCTTACTACGTCCCTAACAAACTCTCTGAAAAGAAATTTAAAGTTAAGAAGGTCAAGAAAGAGAAGAAGAGAAAACCCAGAAAAAACATGGTTTCTGCAAGTAGTGATTGAGAAACCTCCTCTAATGAAGGCAATTCAAGCCCAGGATCTCACCTTGGTGTCCACTCTAATCGCACTCAGGATTATGAACCCTCTTCTCATGGGAATGTCCTCCAGCCTATCACCCTTGCCCAAATGTATAACCCAGAATATAGTATACACAACCATGTATCTATGTTTGAAACAGAATCAAGAGGAGTACCTAATCATAAGAGAGCCATGGGCCTCTTAAACACTCTCTAAGGGGTTCATAAAGATATTGTCTGGCCCCAGGTACAAAGAAAGAAGATCACATTCCAAAGAGTGAGAGAAATTTTGATCAAACAATTTGGATCAAATGCATACCTGGACTCTCAAAAAGATCTCTTCCTCCAAATTGAGATTAAGGATAATGAAACTCTAGATGACTTTGCCACTAGATACCTTGTCACTGCACAAAGGCTCATAGGCGCTGGGTCTCTCTCTAGTGAAAGTTGCAGAACAGCAATGGCTCATGCTGTGAGGCCTTTACCTGAACTGTCCTCAGCAATGATCCACACTCTTGCTATTGAAACTGACCCTATAAATATAGCTAGTTTCCTCAGATGCACCACCCTCACAGTAAAGATAGAGGATATATGGAAACAGATATGTGCTAAGAAGCAGAGAGAAACACACCCTCCCTTACTTTCACAAGTTGATTCTAACCACCATTGTCCCAAAAGGACACATGAGTACAATAACAACTTCTGTGAACATTGTAAGGTAAGAGGACACAGAACCAGCAACTGTAGAAAAAAGAAGCAACATCAAGTCCATTATGATAGACCCTCATCTTTGGGAAAAAAACAAGAAAATTACATAAAGGAACAATTTACTTTGCTGATAACTTTTGTGTTCCTAATGACAGTAGTATAGAGGATTTAGAAGACCCCAGTGAGGATGAGCAACCTAAACTACCAAGGTCTCATGTCACTGGAGATGCAGATTTTGCTAATGAATCAATCTACCATACTACTAGTCAAGACATTCTAGCTGTGACCAGGTCCTAACAACAACTATCATAAGAAAATATGTTGGAAGCTGAGAAAGAAGTTGCAAAACCTTATGCTCACAAACTACTAGAGTTGGAAAGACTGTCCCCTAATATGGACTATGAATCACAACCTAATTTCTTGTTTAATCATGGTTTCATAATGTTCCCCTTGGATAAACTGGCCAAACTCAGTCCCTCTCTGGCAAAAGATCTAAGGAGGTTCTTTGAACAATTCTCAAAAAATGAGCACATCTTTGCTATACCTGAAGGTTCAACCTGCTCTCACATTGATCTATGGGTAAACAAGGTTAAGGTTAAAGCGGTTGTTGATTCAGGAGCACCTGGAAATATAATCTCCGCTAAGCTCATGAAAAAGATCAAGCTAGCTCCAGACATAGAATGTGATAAGAAGTTTGGCACAGCAGGGAAGGAAGTCACTACTGCTTTAGGAGCCTATAGCGCCCTACCCCTCCAAATTGGCAGCATGCAAATGAGTGCCTCAGCTATACTACTAGATAGTGATGGCTATGACATCCTTTTGGGAACCTCCTTCTTAGTACAATACTTAGCCACTGCGGACTTTGGAGAAGGAACCTTTACTATTATGGGACACACAGTTCCTATGTATAACAAAATTGGAGCAGATCTCTCAAAGGGACAGACTGCCAATATTATATATGATGATAGTATAATTCCTGTTTGCTATACCAAAGAAGCTGTAAAAGATAAATCTCTACCCAAGAAAATCAGCTGCTACAAAGGAATCACTATAAGGAGTCATAAACCAGTAAAAATTCCAGAATACTCTCAGAAGATTGTCTCCACTAGATTAACATTATAACTACCCCCTGGAACACATGGACATCTAGTGAATCCCAAGTTCAAAACACTCAAGGAGCTATGGGTAGCCCCTGGATTGGTGTTCAGCATAGAAAAACCACTAGAGGTATTACTAGGGAACCTCACTGACTGTACTATGGATATTAAAAGGAACCAAATAATAGGATTTCTAAATATCATAGCAGATACAGAGATACTAGATGTAAAACCCTGTGGTACATTTGCAGACATGGGTCTTGAGGATTATCCTGAGAAATCAGTATGTACTGTAATCCAGAAGGAACATTTAGTTGGTGAGTCCTTGGAAGACCAAGAAAAGGCTCTTACCCTATTAAAGAGTTTGATCACATATTTTCCAAGAATGAACATGACCTGGGAGTTGCTAAGGATGTACTGCATAACATTGACACAGGGGACAATCCCCCCATCAAAAGCAGGCCAATAAGAAGATCACAAGCTGGTGACACTGAAGTTAATCAAGAAATTAACAAGTTGCTTGAAGCCGGACTTATTAAGCCCTCTAAATCACCATGGTCATTGCCAATCCTTATAGTTAAGAAAAAGGATGGGAAAAACCAGGTAGTGATAGATTACAGACGTCTCAATGAGATAACTAGGAAAGACGTTTATCCTTTACCTAGTATATCAGATGCACTGGATAGGTTAGGCGGAGCAAAGTACTTTAGTGCCATGGACTTAGTGAGTGGTTATTGACAAATAGACTTGCCTGAGGAGGACCAGCAAAAAGCGGCCATAATAACACCTCAAGGACTTTTCCAGCCTACCAGAATGCCACAAGGACTATGTAATGCTCCAGCCACCTTCCAAAGGACTATGGATAACATACTCTCAGATCTAAAGATGTCCTATGTATTAGTATACCTGGATGACATAAATGTATTCTCTAAGACTTTCAGTGAACATCTAGATCATTTAAGAGAGGTGTTCCATAGGCTATCCAAAAATAATCTGAAGTTGAAGGCTAAAAAATGCCACTTCTTCAAAAAACAATTAGAATACCTTGGTTATATCATAAACCAAGAGGGCCTCCAACCACAGGAGAGCAAACTGGAAGCCATAAAGAAAATAGCCAAGCCCAAAAATAATAGGGACATCCAAGTATTTTTAGGGATGATAGGTTACTACCAAAGATTCACACCCAATTTTGCACAAATTGCCAGGCTCCTTTTTCATTTCCTCAAAAGGAAACTCGCATTTTCTATGAAATGAAGAATGCACCAAAGCCTTCAACTAATTGAAGAAGAAATTAATAACTGCTCCAATACTAATGTATCTGGATTTTGATAAACAGTTCATAGTGCAAACTGACGCCTCTTTAACAGCTATGGTGGAGTTTTATCCTAGATCAACAATCAAGGAGAAGAACATCCAGTAGCCTACTGTTCTAGAACGCTCAATCAAGCTGAAAGAAATTACACTGTAACTGAACATGAATGTTTAGCGGTAATCTATTCTTATCAGCAGTTCAGGGTATATCTACATAGGACTAAGTTTAAAGTAGTCACTGATCATTCCTCTCTTCAATGGTTAAAAAACCTGAAGGAACCAGAAGGAAGATTATCTAGATGGGCTATAAAACTTCAAGCCTACAATTACACCATAGAACATAGAGCCAGCTTGAAGCATCAAAATGCTGATGGATTATCCAGATTTCCTACTATTCATGCTCTAATACCAGAAGCAGATAGGCTTTATGACCTGATCAATAAACCTAAGGAGTGGGATAATGAATTAACAGAGATCAAACAAATACTGGATAAACTATCTGCAAACACTACCTACGATAAAGGACAATTGTTCAAAGAGTTAGACCGGAAATTGTATCTCTTTATAAAACCATCCAACAGACCTGAGGTGATAAAAGTAGCACATCTACTCACCAGGTATGGAGGCTCAATTAAGACTATGGAACAAATGAAGAAAGATAATTACTGGGAAAGCATCAGCTTTGATGTTACAGAATATACCAATTCTTGTTTAGTTTGTCAGTCAGAGGTCAGATTTAAACCATCAACTACCTACAAATTAGTTAAACCTAAATTTGCATGGCACACTGTGTCTATGAATCTAATAGGACCACTTCCACCAAGTACTACTGGTGTGAAATATATAATAGTGGCTATAGACTACCTCACTAAGTGGGTAGAAGCTCAAGCAGTAAAAGACTTAGGAGCAAGAACCATAGCCAAATTTGTACAAGAATAAATAATACATAGGCACAGCTGCCCTCAGTTCTTATTAACTGACAATGCCACCAACTTTACAGGTAGAGTCCTACCTAAGCTGAACTATCTGATGGGAATTAGAGGAGTATTAACTACCCCATACCATCTAGAATCTAATGGTACAGTAGAAAGAGTTAATTCTACTCTAGAAAATTTTTTAAGAAAGTTAGTAGTAGACAAGCCTAGTGATTGGAATAATCACCACCAATCAGCTATTTTTGCTTACAATATAAGCTACCATCAATCTACTAAAAATACTCCTTTCCAACTACTATATGGACGGCAACCAGCTTTACTGCCACTACTGTACACATCAATCCAGGAATCTAATACCCTAAGCTAATAAAATTACCTAAGACAACTATGTACTAAACTAGTAAATCTACAGACAGAGGCCTATTCCAATCTATTATTATGGAAGACAAAAGCCCATGATAAAGCTACTCTGTCTAGACATCCCCTAGGACCCTTCTTGGTAGGAGAACAAGTAATGTTCTACCACAACAGAGGATTTGGAAGAATTAACAAATTATCCACCCTATGGAATGGACCTATGGAAGTTATAGAGAAGACCAGAGAATTTAGCTATACACTAAAGGATGTCTCTACTGGTCAACTCATTAACAGAGTACATGCTAAATATATTTGAAAAATACTAGTTTAAAACAACTAAAAAATAAAAAGAAGGAATGAATGAAATAATAGACTTTATTCAGTTCTTTGGCAACACTGTCTCCCTTGTCTCTGTTCTTCCATCTCCTGATGACAGAAATTAGTTATGGCTACAGGTGTTGACTTTGTCTGATTAACTCATAGAAGTACTATCCACTCTGGGGCAAAACCGTCCCTTATAGGAATCCCATCCTCAGTCTCCTCTTGGAGCCAAGCATCTCTATCTATTTGGCAATGCAAGCAAGCCACCACAACTATTGCACTAAGCCAATAGCAACGCACCTAAACAGACAGACAAGAAAACCGGACTATAGGTAGAACTATATTGTTCTCCTGGAGAGACAGTTGGTAAGGATTCTGGACTACCAAAAAACAGCCAGAAAGGATTAAAATCCATTGCAAAGTCTTCCACATACTTGTATAGCCCTGCATAAGAACACAAGTACTGCCTATCAAGTGAATTGCAGCTCGCCACAGCCCAGGCATATCCTCCTCCAAGGTATAAGGCTGGTTTACCAAATGAAAGATGTCATGACCTATGATACACATAGTTACCATGGCAAATTGGTTATAACATTCCGCTAGGAAACCGTAAGCCACACCAGTCAGATTAGTCACTCAACTAGTACTGTTGTGCCAAGTTTCATTATCCATATTTAAAATGGAGTACCAAGAAGAATTGGTTTGTAAACCCCATAGACAAAATACTGTTTCTAGGAAAGGAAATACTTTCCAACTAACAGCATAGTCATCTGTCCCAGGAACATCAGGGATATTCAACCAAGACATCTCATTAAATACCATTTGACAATAGTCCAAAGTTGCTACCTCTGGACCTTGAGCAATGATATAGAGATTTAATCTCTCCCAAAGTTTATTATTAACAAAGTTGTTAACTTTACTGAGGAGAAACAAAAAATCCGCACATTGGTCCCCATGATGCAACAACTGAGGAACAATGGGATTAACTCCCTGCATCAGTGCCCTAGCATCATAGAAAAAAGGGTATTCCACCCCATTGATGACAATAGGTTGCTCTATGTTGAGCGTTTCATCTTCCAGTGCAGCCCACTGAGAAATAGGAGGACAGGTAAGATCCCTCTCAGAGCCAGTTGCAGTGGCTCCAGCCCTTCCAGTTGGACAGGATGCCGCCTCACAAGCAGCCACAGTACGGACTTTGTCCAAGATAGCCCAATGACTAGCACACACCACTAAGTGAGTAAAATTGTCACTAACCACGTCTAAGCAACCTTGCTTCTCCACAGGAACTTTAGTATTTACATAACAACTGAGAGCCAAAGTAGATTGAGGAACTGCAGAGTCAACACCAACATTATTGGCTTCCTCTTCCTGAATGGAACCCAAAATACGGGTTACAAATTTGTTTATAGTGTTCAAATTACCGTAGGGGTTCATTTTTCAAATAGGAAAAGTTTTAAAAGTTATAATGTAATCTTGCCAAAGATACTCTATAACTATTAATCTTTAACCCATAGACTAATCATGTGGGGGGGAATGTGAAATATTAACAAGCTACACTTGTACCTATTTCTAAATATTATGATCAGCCTATGTGATTATAATAAATAGTATAAAATACTTTAGGCATAGGCAATAATTTAAGCCTTTGTACTAATTATCTAATAAGGATTAAATAATCCAATTAATTGATCCATCTAATAGATCCAACCACATGATGAAAGCCAATAATCAACTGCTATAATAATAAGTTCAGGCAAAATAATATATGGTTTTATATTGAATTAATTAGTAATAATAATGATCATTCTGATTGAGGGTACTTAATTCCAATCTTATTTTACTAAATAATTATTATAGATGACAGACTTGACAAGGATATAGCCAATTACCTATTCTTGGCAAGAACCTAATTATTATCAACTAAATCAAACAATTACTGATTATAAGTATGCTCTTGGCAAGGAATACCAATGTGTTTGATTCTTGGCAAGAACACATGACAAGCTCAATTCTTGCCAATACCCTGCCGTTATTTGGATTCTTGACAAGAACTCCTTCCTATTTACTAGGATGACTATAACTTCAGTCTAGGCTATATCTTATCAAAAAATATTATTCCAGTCAAACCTAAAGGATGACAACCCAAGTACCTATGATGGCTTCTTCTTATAAGCATCCTTAACAATATTACACTAAAATCCCAAATACTCAAGACTAGTTGAAATTAAGATAATGATAAGATGCTTTGATAATTACTATGTTATGGTACTACTAAGACTAGGGAACTTAAGTCTTTAACATAGTGACTCACTAAATATTTCAAAGCCTAGATTCTCCTTCCCTTCAACTATAAAACCCCCCTTATTTTCCCCAAAATAATCATCATTAAAATCATTAAAAATACAATATTCTCTATCAAAAATACATCTAGTTTTATTAAATAAACTCTTCTCTCTTCAATTAGCAATATATACCCCTGAATTCTATTAAAGTCAAGTCTTAATCCAAGACTGACATAAGGAAACTACAGCTAGAACTAGCAAGAAAACAGGAACATACACAGAAGAGAATTTTTGGTACTAGTCCTCATACTAGTGACTACATCAAGACTAAGCCCATCAAGCAAGCATCTCTGTGGAAGTTTTACACTCCCTTTCTCTAAATAATTAGTATTTTAGAAATCATAAACATCTTAAAACTATTGAAATAAAGCTATCTAAACTACATTTCCTCTCTTTTCTATGCTTTAGAAATTTATTTTATTTTTTAAAATTTTCTAATATGACTTAATTATATTTTGATTTTATATTAAATTTCATAGTTTTCTTTTTGGTTCATATTGTATTTTTATTGAAACTTAACTTTGGTTAATTTAGGAGCTTAGGGTGGTCCTATAGTAGTAGTATCTCTTTTTACATATTTGCCTTCTGCTATTGTCCAAAATTTCTCTATATGACTTGAAGTTCTTGAAACATTATCATATTGTAAAATTTTTTCATCTTCTCCTTTTAGGTATATGAGGCAATCCTTAAAGAAATTACCAAGTAGTCCAATTTAATTTTGAACTATTCATTTCATTACAGTTCAGATCCAAAAAAATTTGCTTATGTTCAATGTGTTTTTAAAAGAGTATGAAATTTCTATAAATTTATTTGTTTTGAACTAAAAATCCATTGGAATGATTACAGAATTGATTGTAATCTCTTTTAGGATTGCTTCATATAGTTATGGGCCAAAAAGATAGTTACACTTAATCTACTCAGATCATTTGTCCATTATTAAATTATATATAAAGAAATATAATTAGCTCATTTTAATGGGTAAGTAGCCATGTGCAATTTTTTTTTACAATTCTGCCTAATGCAATTCTGCCTAATGCACTTTTCTGAAAAAAAATATCTAATGCAAAATTGCCTAATGCAACCCCTTTTCTATAATAATGGGATTTAATGAAAAAATTTAACTATTAAGGGTTTCTTTACATAATCAACCCTAGCTTATTTTTTGCATTCATTCTAATAGGCACCAATTTAATTATATTCAAAAAAAAACTAATAACTTACATAAACCAACTTCTTTCTGAAATAAAAAATTAATACTATAATCAAATACCAATTAACTTTATTTTTTTATTAGGCAAACTAACATTTTATTTTCCGTACAATAAGACAATATCTAAATAAATTTATTATTAAGTTAACAATCTTTATTTTATAAGCAAACAAAAAAGTTTATTAAGTGTAAACTGATTTGGGGGGATATAAAGTTTTATTTCATTAGTGCAAGTGCAAGTTTTCCTAAGTGTTGTAGCCTTTTCTTTTGGGAATAGGGTTTTTGAGCTATTTCCTTTACCCTGTTATACCTCTTGAGGGACGCTTGGTTGATAAGACTAGTGTTGTCCCCCATATCATTGCTGAATAAAACCTTCTCCACTCTGCACTGCTTGATTTGGAGGTTAGAAAACAGGTGCTCTAAGGTGGGGTTGGTGAAGTTGGTCTTCTTGTTGAGCTGCTGGTGCCAGCTTTCCAAGGTGGAGGTGGTTTTCAGGGCGTCTGTCTTGAAGTACTCTTCCTGGTTCAAACTTATCTTACCTTTGATCTTCATTCCATGTCTAACATTCTTTAGGTTCCCGGTCCACTGTCTTCTGAATTAATCCACAAAGGGCCGGAAGATGAGCTCATGCTCTCTCATATAGGAGGTATTAAGGAAGGCCTCCAGTGTATTGTTGGCTGTTGCCTTGGGGGCAAGAGCCAGCGCCTGGAAAGACTTGAAGGCCTACTTGGTCTTATTGGTTGCATCCCTTTTAACCCTTTCATTTAGCTTAGGGAACTTTAGAAGCCTCCTCTCAAGGCACTAGGCAAAGTGAAAGTAGCACCCATAAGGGATACTACCAAAGACAGATACAAAGGCCTTGGCTTGGGCAAGCTCAAAATCTACCAGGAGGTCCTTATAGTAAGGCTGGGCGGAACTGGGGTTCTGGAGGGAGGTGGTCTTGGTCTTGGGATGGGCTGACAACCTCTTATTCTTGGGGAACTCCTTGTAGTGCTCAGGTAAGACCCTATCTAGCTCTGCCTTGAATCTTATGAGGGCATCCTTATAAGTGGCCTGAGTGGACCCAGTCATCAGGAAGTAAGCCAGAGGAAGAGTCCTGTTCTTGAACTGGGCATGGATTGTCCAGATCTGCCTGAACAGGCGAGGAGCACTCCTGAAGGTTGCATCAGCCAACTACTGGTCAGCCTCAAGGAGTCTAAGAAGGTTCCGATCTGTGCAGAAACAGATGATCCTGTACTTAGGATCTTCCCCAGTATCAAACAATAAAAATCTTTCCCTTTCTTTAGTTACTTGCATTGGGTGGGTGATTGTCAGAGTTTTTAAAGAGGAGGACTTAGATCCCATAGCTTTACTATTCCTACTTATACCCTGAAAGTAGTTGGCTAGGTCTGTTTGATCACCCAGGAGGAATGAGACCTTGGGTTTTATCCCTATAACTTCTCACTTATCAGTTCAGCACTAATACTTCTTCTATTAGTAACTGGCACACACTAGCGCAGGAACCAACAGAATATCCTCTTGTGAAGATTGGTGGGGGGCTGGCAGGTATGGTAGATAGGGGGCTTCTTGGTCCTCTGCCGCTGCCTCCTCTGTTTATTGGTCTCAACAAACTTGTCATACCCCTCCAAGGTAAGCCTCATTAGACAACCAGTACCATACATTGGTAATGATGAAGTAGCTGGTCCTTCC
>CAOJZF010000061.1:0-27401 GCA_948465475.1 Thalpophila matura
AGCTTAAAGTGTCTTTGTAGGGGCCTAATCAGGGACTAGAATTAAGATCAAAGGTTCTGTATGTGTCCAAGTTAAGTTGTCTTACTATGTGTAATCTTTTGAAACTAGAGGTATCCTTGTCACTGGATCAATAAGATTTGTAATTGAATTAACTAGAGCCAAATGGGGTGGATGAATATTGAGAGGCAATCAAAGCGGATCTTTTTTTCCAGGCCATCATGGAATCCAATTTTATATTGAAGATCTGCTATAGCCTGATTGTGGCTGTGGGAAATGGTTTTCTTTTTGATTTCCTTAAGATGATATTTCTATAGATCTTTTTTCTCTTATTAAAAAGTTGTTAAACTTTATGGGCCACAGAGAGCATTACGCCTGTTTTGTTTTGCTGTCTTGACATGCTGCCTTGAAAATTCCTCTCTACTCTCAACTTTTGTGCTTCATGGGGTTGTCTTTGGATAATTTTTTCTTTGCCCTCTTTCTCTTGGGCAGCTCATTCTGGTAGGCCTTCTCTTTCGAGTGAGGGAATTCCTTTGTTACTAGGTAATTTTTTAAACTTCTAGGAGCCTCATTTTAACCAAATGGAGCCTGTTCTTTCAGTCTTTGATATCAATCATCTCTGGGACCTTGTCTTTGGTAGGGGATGAGACAGAGATCTGATCCTTCTTGGCACTGGTTGTATCATCATACAGAGAATCCTCCTCATTGGTATCCTTATCAGCAGACAACTTGGGAACCACCTTCTCTTTATCAGTAGCCAGCTTGGGAGCCACTATAAATTTGGAGTATCTATAGTCATCTAGGTTATTACACCACTCACCAAAATGTATGGCACCATTAGCCACAGCTGTCTATCATGATAATTTGATAAGAATAATTGACAAGGAGGTTCTTAATCTTCTTATAAGCCCCTTTCAACTAATAGAGCCTGTTATCAATACTTAAAGCAGCACTCATAACAAGACAGTCCACAAAGCAATAATCAAAAGTCTCACAAGAAGAAAACAGAAGGATCTCTATACTGCAAAGAGCTTTCTTTACAGACCCAATTCGCCAAAAAACATCAAGGAGAAAATTTCAGTTGTTTTTTCCAGGCTGCTAGATAATATTGCAGATTAAAGCCATTAAAAGTAATATTGATTTTTATTGAGATAGCTGGCACCTCTTTACCTTAAGCTATTATTGAATGGAACTGATAATAAGCCCTATCCCTTACCTTGTAGCCAAGACTTTTCACAAGACTGGGATGGACATAACAAGGAGTTGACCACTTCTCTAACAACTACAATACAAGCAAGACCACCTTCTAGTAGTCATTCATAAGATCTTCAGTACCAAAATAGTACACTAAGGTAACATTGCAAAGCTCTGTTATGGCAAGGCTATATAAGATCTTAAAGTCCTCCCCTACTTGATCTTTCTACCCCTTATCAATTTTAACTTGAAGCAGTGACATCAAATAGAATTTCAGAAAGGTAAAATAAGATTGTGAACAAGCTCATTGCTCCTAAGGGAACGCTGACAGGATAAATATTTTGATGTTAGTATCATGATATTCGAAAATTCTTATGATTGGTAGACTCAGCCTTGTCTGGGACAGGTCTGTTGTGCTCCTTCCTTCCCAAAATAACCAGAAAAAGGAAGCCATACCTTTATCAATCCCTGGTCTACCAAGAAACCTACAAAGCACAGGTAACTAATTAGGGTCAATAGGGTTCTCATCATGATATACCAGAGTCCCTGGTATTCCCCAGGTCTACCTTAGGCTTAAAATCCACCAGACAGGCACCCCTTCCTTCCCCCATCAACCTATCCTCCTAGCAAACAAACATTTTCTTCCAAATATCAGAACATGAACTATATGAAAAAAGCTAGAAATTAGTGATGTCCTGGGGATTGAAAGTCTGGGAAGATCTTGGTAAAGCTGTATTTTTAGGCATAGTATAATTAGGACTAAAGATAACTGGGCTAATCACAGATTGAAAACTCTTCAATACTTTAGTAAAGTGACCACTAAAGACCATGGGACTAGTTTTTCTTTTCCAATCCCAGTAAATAGGAAAGGTGTAAAGTCTTTGGAGAGATTACAAATCTCAGAGTGGACTATTGTAGTTTAAAGTAATTAATAAGTTTTTGTTTTGATGTTACAAATCTAAAACCTCAATAAACTTGGAAAGATATTATTAGAAATGCAATTAGTCAGTTCTACTGTACTAGGTTTCTTAATAGATTATTCACTTGTGTAGTGTTTAATTCACTAAAGCAGATAAAGCTAGCCAGATGATCAAGTATTAGAGCTAGTTTATAAGAATCTACACAATTCAAGGTAGTGTTACTTTAGAACATCTAAGGCTGTAAGCTTAAATTAAAATTTGTTTTAATTTTAAATTAATACTAGTATATGCATTCATCAAAATGCACACCCCAAGAAATTAAGAGTCCAAATTAGGCAGAACAATTTGTTAAAACATTAAGGGTAAAGTAAAGTGTGATGAGGGCATGTCCAGATATGAACTAAATGAGAGCAAGCAGGAAAAGAACAAAGATGCACTTAGTTTCAGAATCTTCAAGAGGTTTAGATATAATTTAAAGAACCAACTTATAAGAATGGGAGAGAGAGCTTCTTTTCAGACCAAATGATTACTAATCCACAGAGGTTTGGTTTTATAAGGTGCTTTTAAATAAAGTTTTTTTATTGCAAAAATCATATCTTATGATGTATAAGCAATGCATTGAATCAATAAGTTAATCATTGAGTACAACCCTGTCTTTGTTGGTGACATTGCTAGAAGAGGTTAAGAATCTTAAGATTTTGCGTGCCTAAAAAGGTGAGGCTGGGTCTGAAGAGCCCAGAGAACTTTTTACAATACTATTGATGAGTTAGGCGCTACATAGAAGAAACATTTATAGAATACTTAAAAAAGGACGTAACAGAGTTAGAAAGACTGAATATTGCACAAATTTTGTCTTTACTCTCTATCAGGAAATCAGCAAACTTTTCAACATGTAAAAATATATCCACAGGTGTAAAGGGAAGATGATTTGAGAAACCTTTTGAACATTAGGGTTTTCTGTTACTTTTGGTGGTAAAGGGACCAGAGAATTTAGCATAGATTCTATGGAACCAGTCTTTCTACCAAGAACAAATCCACTTTGGGATAGCTCTCTAGCAAAATTAAATTTTCTTTGACGCTTGTACCTAGGAGGGCCACAAATTTTGCTCAAAGATTCTTGGAAATGAGCTCAGGGAACTTAAAATCATCCTTCAGAGCAAGTTGAAATTATTTACATAGTTTTTAGTTTTTAAACAATAAAGTTATTAGATAGTGGAAACTGCAATAGATCTAAAACTATGTGTTATCATTTGCAATAAAAACTTAATTTTACCAGTCCTATAATGATCACTATGACTTATTTCTGACTGCAAGACATCAGATAAAAAGCTTTTCATTTTACTGTAATCACACAGTTCTTAACCTAACCCTTTTAGCTAACTAGCAGGCCCCTCTAATCAGCACAAAAGGCTTAAGTAATAAATAACCATTAACTTTCAGGAGTCTATAAGATGTTTTATTGGCCTATATTCTACAAGAAGGCTATACAAGTCCAGAATGTCAGTCCCCAGGAACAAGGCCATAGATTACAGAAAAAAATGATATAATGGCCTTGTGGTATTGTACTATAAATTAAGCAGCATTTTATCAATTAAAGACATTTTTATTGTATAATTCTATACTTTATATCCCTTTACTAGTTTTTATTAAGTGTATAAAGTTCTTAAGAACCTAAACTTAACTTTTTATCCTGATATAGATAGTAGTTTAAAATAAGACCTTTAAATAAACTGCAAGCTGCCGCATAACCTCCAAACCAATAAGAAAAAACTTTATCAATTAATTTTTAATTTTTTATAAGAAAAGATAAATATATAATCTCAATGATCACTAATATTAAAGATCCATTTGGCAAACTAAAATATATTTTTTTAGGTTTTGTCTGCCTACAAACCTTTAAGTTTTAGTGAAGTTATCAATTCTAATTGTTGACCTGTTTGATATTCAATGTTTTGTGTTTTTAAAGTAGAAAGTAAAATTTGAACTTGATCCTAATATTTCTTTAAGATAATCTTTATATTCCTGCTACTTTTTACCTATGAAAATTGGAAAACTATCACCATATAATCTATATCATCTATATCTCTAGTAAGCAAGAGTCTTGTGGTTGAAATTCATAACTATCAACAAAGACATAGAGACTAAAAGACAAGAAACTCAAATTAGTTCCATTTTAACAATACTTTCCTAGGTGATGAGCCAATTTAAGATTTTTAGCTATCACTACAAATAGCAGAGATGATTAAATAAATCCAGGACTCATGATAGGCAAGCTAATAGAATCTGTTCTGATATTAGATACTCTCAAATATGAAACAAATTCTGGTTATAAGATATGTCAATCAGTGGAAGGCCCTTATATTTTACTTTCTTTTATATTATCAGCAATTTTAATTTGTGCATGGTTGTAAAGACAGATAAAAAGGGTTTTGAGCATAGCTAAATAAAGATCAGATTTATAAATATGTTATTCTTAAAAAATTTATATGACAGGCACCAGGACATAAAGTAATTACAGAGGTATGCAAAATTGAAGGGGAATTTTACTAAATAATTTTATGGTATTTGATATATGGTAAAAATAAATCATCATAAATTCAGCAAGTGACAAGAGAAATAAGTAATTTAATCATCTGTTAGATAAAAGCCTAGCTGCCTAAGAGAAATTGCTTTGTAGAGATCAATAATATTTGTCTAATACAGGTATGAAGGTATTTATATGCAGTTTTCATTTCTTGGCACTAGGATATGATAAGCAAAAATTAATAACTGATGCCATTGATTGATTTTTTAGTCTTAAGAGGCGACTGGATTGGCCAGTAGCCTTCTAAAAAAATATATGTAATTCAAAACCAATCAGTATTAAATATTGATAATATTAAACATTTTAGGCTATATATAGATTAATTAAACAAAAGATAGTAAAATAGAAAAAAATATTAAAGATTGGACCTGGTATGAATAATCTTTAAAAAAACTCTTAGAATTGAAGGATAGTCTAGGGGGAGAATCAGCTTGGTTTCCTCTATTGTATTATTTGGACTAATTAAACCATAAACTAGATACTTATTAGACAAAGAATATCAAAATAAAAAAATTCTTAAGTACAGGATAACATGGATTGTTTTGGATCTAAAAGAATGATTTTTTTTCAAATAAAGATGCTGAAGCTTAACTTCTAAAACAAAAAATTCAACTGACATTGTATTATTTGAAGTAAATCACCATTATCTTGTTTAATTAATTTTATATTGATCAATTGTGCTAGTATTCATAAGAGGTGTACAATTATTTAATTGGGAAGTAGATTTTGTAATAAAGAGTTTATATTGGTGTAAAAGCAGGACCTTTGATAATAAACAGTTATACAGTGTACTATATGTTGAATTCATATTCTAAAAAAAAGTAAGACAGGTATCAGATTTAAATTTTAAGTTTCTAAAAACATATGATATTCTCTACCATGCTCTGTAGAATTTAACTCAATAATCTATAATAGATGGTGTTGTAGTGTTGATCATGTGTCTAACCAAGAATTTAATAATAGAATCTGATTCTGATTCTGTAACTTCTGAGAATTAAGATAAAATCCAAGATAAATGAGATAAGGATTCCAAAATATTGATAGGGGTACTAACAAATTAAAATCATATTTCCTCAGTCTTAATACTAATCAAGCCGTCCTCAAAACATCTGGAAATAGTGACAAATGAGAGCAAGAAAATTCTTGAGCAAGATAAACAAGAAATGGACACCAAATCTTTCAATTTAGGAATACAATGTTAGAACTACACAATTAAAAAATCATTATCAATACTTATTTTTTAGTTTAATTCTAAGTATCTACTTTATTAATCACTGATTACAATTATAAGAGAAGGAATTCTCTTTGTTTAAAAAAATTAGGTAGTACATGGTTTCTAGACTTTCAGTGTCACTAACAGTCTTACAAAGACACTTATCCAACAGTATGTCTAAGAAAAAATATGCAGACGCGACCTAGTTGAAAAGTCTGCTGCTTTTTAAAAAAAGTATCTTAAGAATTACATCTTTGAGTAAAAAAAGATGGCTTAGGTTTTCTTTTATATCACAGGTTTAAATTGTGATGATCTCCTAGAAACATATAATCATAAGTGACATATACTGCAATCTAATGATCTTGGATCATTTAACAATCTGCATGAAAAAATATGATAAAATAACTTCAGACTAGATGTAGGGAGCTACATTAGCACAATATAAATCTAAAGTATGAATCCTTCCCTTTCTACTTAGATTATTTTAATAATTTATCTGTGTTTATTGTTTGATGATATTCAAATTCTTCTTTCTGTGAGAAGATGGTAGTTTCCCAGTAAGGTGGAACAGGATTTGGGTGGAAAGGGCCCTTAGGTTGAACTCAGAGACAGAAACAAGGATGGCGATTCCCCATAGGAGGGATTGGACCAGTATTCCCACTAAGATGTATCTACCCAGAAAGGGGGTCATTTGGGGAAGCATTAATCCAAGGATCAGGAAGGCAATCAGGGAGACAAAGGCATAAGATCTCAGGATTGGGGGCAGGGAAGCACTGAATCTTTTATATGGATCTCAAGTCTCTAGGCCCCTGGGATCATGGAGAGGAGAGCCAGCACAGCTAAGGTCCTGCTGATTATTGGAAAATACCTTCCTTAAGACTGTACTGTTGGGTGCTGATGGCATAAGTCCACCAATTCCAAGGTATTACTGGGATTGAGGGTGAGACACAACCCCTGAAGCCCCTGACCGTCCAGGATGAGAGCTAGTTAGAATCTTTGGTCCAGGGGTTGAAAGATTGTGGGGGTAATTATGGGAGGACTGGGATGCTGATGTGTCTTAGGACAACTTGAAAAACAGGAGAAATTGTGATAATTCTGGTTTTACTGATGCCACTCTGCATACAAAAAGCAAAGGGTGTGACCAATATTCAGTATACAAAGACTGCAAAGAGTACCCAAGGAAAAATGGTCAGTAGGAGGGAGTCAAACCCTAAAAACTGGGATGCCCCCTGGAGGGCGCCCAAGATCAGTTCAAGACTGATTACTCCAAGTTGGGGACCCCTGAGTGTAGGTTGGTCTCAGCACATAGACTGACAGAAGTTTTTTCAGAGGACCAAATCATGTGGCTAATTAAGACCCCCATTGCAAGGTTGAAAATCTGTTGGACCAGAGGCTCCTTACCCCAAGAGAGGTTTGTTGCCACCTATCCCTGTAGAATATAGTTACTAACAAGAAAAGGGTCTGGAGTCCCACATGAGTAGTGTAATGTCTGGTCCAACTATCTTCCTTGTAAGAGGAAAGGTTTGATAGGAGAAGCAAGAGGAGCTGATTGGATTTAGGCTACATAGGTCCCTTGTAGTCACAATATACAGTATCATGTCAGTGTTTTGGTATGAACAATATCCCTTAGATTGAAAAGGGATCTATCCCAAGAGGCTAAAAAAGAGAAACAGAGCATATGTGACCAATTCTAGACTCAACTATGTAAAGTGAGTATTTTAAAAAGGCTATTGCTTACTATTATCTATGGAAGTTAAAAATAAAAAGGAATAATAATTAGGTTTTTCAATTAAAAGCACTCTAATTAATAATGAGATAATAATTTCAATTAACACACTTTGGAATCTAACTCATCCTTATATACTGGCAGAATAAAAGGGGAGGGGAAAGATAAGGGGGATAAGTTGGATGCTGCTCAATCAGTTCTTTTAAGCTATAGAAAAATTTAACACTACCCATGAACTGATCCTAGTAGGATAGGAGGGGATTAGGTCCAAAGAAGGCCAATTTTAATTTAAACAAAATTTTAAGGGATTCTAGACTTCCAAAAGTTTCTTTATTGTAGAGAGGAATAGGAAGTTTTCTTTATTACTTGATTTTGGGACTCAGGTTTCTTGGTTTTTTTTGTCTCCTGTAGATGCTTGGGAGCTTGCTCTTAAGAGAACAAGCTCCTCAAGCTTGACCTTGGGGACCTCCAAGATCAATATCTTAACACGTTACCTCAAAATATATATTCTCATATCTATACAATTCGATTTACACTTCTCATTTCTATTTTTAGTTTACCTCTTAAATGTCCCTGATGAGGTCATCCTCTTTGAGGATGGTCTAATATTTATTGATATGCTTCAACTTTTAAAACCTATTATATGATAAAGTAATATGTATTTTTATAAACTTAAGTATTTTTTTAGTTTATTTTAATTTTATTGGGGTTCAGATTGGATAGTATCTTTCATTAAGTGATTCAAGCCTCATATAGGCGTCTCAGGCTTGGCTATATCCTCTATTAATTGTTGTAATTTGGTAAATTAGCTTTGGTGACCTCAACTGTCAATTTATGCTTTTCCTTTTTTATTTCCTCTTCAATCTCTTTTGATGGGTAGATTTATTAAAAGTAGGATCAAAATTGACTTATATTATAATCTAGTATATCTTTTTTTTCACTGATAATTGATATCTTTTCATACTTTATTTAAATAAGCTGAGACTTCAATAAACTGAATTAATTATGCTTTTTTTCTTTTATTGGACTTTGCCAATAAGACTTTCAAAATTTGACATACTAAAGAAGAACACTTTTACTTAGTATGCTTCCATTAATTTGGATATTTGATCCTTTCACTTGTTTAATACTACAAACTTCTGATATATCTTATCTCCACATTACCTTGTCAGCTACATTTTTTATCTTCTGTTGTTGTCCAAATTTTATCTATATTCTTTTAAAAGGTTACCTCTATTGTTTTTTATAGTACATTTCTGTTTTATGTTACTGTTGATCTTTAGTTTAGTAAATTTATTTTATTAACTCACCATACAACTTTATTAGTACCCCACTATGTAAGAGCGCCACCTTGTGGCCAAACTTGGCACAATTACTTATCCCATTTTTGGATACAACATCTTTTACTCATAACATTTCTTTTACTAGCTGATCTCTTTTCCTGTAAAATTAAATTTAGTATATTTGATACCTTCTCTATCTCAGGTTTATTCTTTTCTGTTTTCTTTTTGTTTCCTCAAAAGGTTCTTGGCAGCTTACATTCTCTTCATACTTATTATATATATCCTATACTTACTATCCTTAATAACACCCTGTCTTACAGATAATTAGTCTTCCTATTATCATTTAATATATAGATTATTACACTGGCTACTCTAGTTACTTCACCCTTTAATTATCTGAGCTAAGTATAGATCTACTCATCCTTAATGATGGTCAGCCATCCTATGGTGATATCTCTATGTAATATTAATATGTTTTAAATACTCAGTTCTATTGTTTAAATAACTTTGATAGATATCAGAGAGTAAAATTAAACTTGGGTTTGCTCAAACCCTTTCCTTTTCCCAATTTAAAAACACTCTTAACTTCTTAATACCTTTTTAACTATACTAGCCCTTTTATGAATTTTTCTCTGCCATAAATCTCGGGATCTTGTACCATCATGGGGGAGCCTAATTTAATCCAAAAATGACCATCACAAAATGGTCTATTTCGAATTGTTTCGAAATAGACCATTTTGAGATAGACTTTTTCGTGATAGTCTATTTTCAGGATGAAATTTCAATTTATTTTTTATTACATGAAATTAATGAAATTTTAACTATTTTTCTATTTTTCCTAATTTATTTTTTATTTCAAGTTTTTTCGAAAATATCCAAAATTCAGAAAATAGGATTTTTTCTGAGCTAGCAAATTCGTGATAGATAACTTCGGAATAATTAGGGTTCCCCATCATGGAATTTGTTTCCTTGTTAAGGTTAAAGTTCAATAATTGCTATTTGCTGTAGTGGTAATTTTATCAAGATATAATTATTATAGGGTTTTCTTTTTTATTAATAAAACATATGAAAAAATATATAATTATTGAGATCTTTATTATTAGGTAAAGAATAGAATTGAAGTTCAAATGTTACAATAAATAGGTTTTAAAAAAGGGGGGGATCTTCACTTTCTGTTAAGAAATACAATCATATTACTAGCTAGTAAGGGAAAGAAATAATAAACTGAACTTGAAAGGAGCAGCATATTATACATTCATGGCATTGGGTTAATTGTACAGCATCATGCAGCAATCTCTTTCTTCAAATAACAGTATCACCAAGGTTGTTTATAATTTTGTATCTTTGGTTTTATCAAGTTAGTGATATTCAGATTCTCTTTTTTTTATAGAACTTTTATTTTATATTGAGGATATACAATTATCAATGCTATCTGATTTCGAATTAGTAAATAAATTATACACTTTTTAAAACACTAAATGAAATTTGTAGATCATAAATTATCAAATCATATTATATATCTGTGTTTGGCTTTATCAAATAGTGCTATCTTATCTATCATTTACTATTATGTTTACTAATTGCATGATTTACTAAATAAGCTCTTTTCGAAAAATTTCTTTTGGTCTAAGTAATGTTGAGAATAACTGATTAGCAGTAGATGTACTTTCGCTCACTTGATTTTATGATTCTAGAAAACTTCAAGAATCAAACGACACAAAATTATCCTACAATTCAAAACTGTATAATAGAAAGTCAGCTAGGTTAAATACAACCCAACTTAGAGGAAAAAGTATTCTGGAATTCTATAGATGGCCGTAATGCCTTGATATAAAAATTATATAATGTATTTGTGAATTAGATCAAATTTTAATTTTTTTTTATTCTAAGTTTTAAACACAAAATCTTAATTAAAAAGGATAACTTGTAAAACGCTACAATTGTATGTAGTATAAAATTTACCGATACTTTTTTTACTTTACACAGTCGCTTATCTCCTAGCTTGTTTTGAGGAGTCTTAAAAGATCGCATGGATGGACTTAGTAGCAATGTCCATATTTTTGAAAAAGCCATGTTTAACTCGCTCGTTCTTTAAAAGCTGTTTTCTTTTCCACAGTATAGATTATTTTTAAATTTCATATCCAAATTTAAAATTTCAAAGTTCATGATTTTCTTGAAAAATAAAAACGAAATGGACATCATCCATGCGATCGTTTGGAACTCCCCATATTATACATTTTCCGAGATTTCGCAAGAAAGCGATACTTTTTTTTACAAATGTGTATCTGGACTTAATACACGAAATTATCTTTTAACGCAACAAATCTTATAATTTGCAGTTATAAACTTCACCGCTGATGTAGAAAGAGGTACAAGTTTTCGGTTTTATTGGGGTAAGATTCTTTGTAAAATAAAAAAACTATTTCCCTGAGTCCTAGATTCCTCAAACAAGCGTAAACAATTGATGATTTTCAATGTACACAATTTTCATTATTTCGAAAATAGATCACGCCAACTAAAGATATATCTAATAACTATATTATAAATTCAAGTAGCTATTGCTATATATTTTTATCAAACATCTTCAATACTATTTATCATACATCTTAAAATGAAATTGTCTATCGCCCTTGCTTCTGTTGCTCTTGTTGCCGGACTCCCTAGTCTGTTCTTCAATCACCACGGCCATCACCAACAAATTAATCAACAAGACTACAATAACTATAATGGAAACAATAACTATAACGACTACAATGGCTACAATGGTGAAGTCAATGTACCCAATTATCAAACTGTAAATACTGAAGCTGGACACGACGACGGGCTTTTTACTACTAACCGTGATTGTCTCAACAACGATCAGCTTCGTTTGTTTGGAATCAAATTTGACTTTTTACCCGGTGTTGCTTACAATCAAGGAATTGACCTCAATCGAGGATGTGGAAGTTTGTTCAATGTACATGCCATCAATGATGCCATTAGTAAAGGCGGTGATATGATTGGAAAATTTATTAATCCATTTTCTCTCTTCAAAAGAGATTCCGAAAGTACCCGTGTCTGAAGAAGTCAAGTCTAATTTAATGTGATTAGAATGATCATTATTTTATGTTTTCAAAACTTTCTATAACCAATTATATTGTCCATGTATTGTTCTATATCTTGAATAAAGCTTCTCAATTCTTAAGAATTGCAATTACTAACTACGGTAGAAATGGATCAAAGCCGTTCATTCTTATCTCTAATACTTAGAACTTTTACTTTCTATGCGATTTTTTAGATCATTAAGTTTATTCCGTGCATTTATGGACTATCCTAATTTTAGGGATTTCTGCTTCGTATAAATAACAATAACGTTGCTATTACTAGACCAAATATATCTTGACCAATCCATAAATCCCGACTGGGAATCTCAAGTGCTCAGTTCCGGGGATTTCAAATTTTTGGTTAAACAATTGTACTTAAAAAGCCTTACAAAAGAATAAAGTATATAGATTACCTGGTGATTTTTATACGTAAGGAATAACGCATTTAAAAAATCCCGAAACTTGTCGGAATTTAAGGATTGATCCATATATCACTCTATTTAAAGTGCAAACAGTCAGAATAATACCACATACAAGTTTGTTTAAACTTATAAGCCAATTAATTCCCTAAGAATCTGTAAGGTAAAATTACTTTATTCACTCTTTTTTTAAAATAAATATTAAATATAATAAAAAATAAAAGAAAAGAAACGCCAATGATCCCAGTTATCCGATTGTAAAAAAGCATCTTGAAATAGAGACAAGCTATTCTATAAAAGTAATTATATGTTTAATGTTTCACCTATTGATTTAACATGATGTAGATAAATATTAAAGTTTTTTGGTATTTCAGAAATAAAAAAGTTGAGATATTCTATACAAAAATCAACAATGATAAATCTTTTGCATAGTATAACTTAAGGGTAAAAAAACTAATACATGGATAAAACTTATTTTAAGCTTAGTGATAAATCAAACATTGTATATAATCACTTCCTTAAAAAACCTAACTATAATAGTCCTAGAATAATCATAATGATCTATATCTCACTGCAGGACAGCAGGTATCAAGCTTCTTAGAATTGTTTTTTCCCAAGATTCTTAACTTAGCTTTAATAGATAACTAGTGGGACCTTCTTATCAGTGAAAAAAGATGGAAGTGATCAACAACTAATAACTGTCAACAACACAACAGATGATATAACCAGACAAGGTTCCACAATAATACCATACAATTCTAGACCATCAGTCCTTGGAGATAAAGCTCTAAACCACAGTAAAAGAGATACCACAGCCTTGCAGTATTGCATTGTAGATCAAGTAACATTAGATTAGAATAAAACATTATTATTATATACTTTCATAATTTTTCCTTTGCTGTTTTAAATTAGGCGTTAAAAATTAAGAATATATACCTGATTTGTTATCTTCACATAGCTAGTTGACTCATATAAGATCTTGGAACAACTGCAATTTTACACTTAACCCTTTGAACCATTATAGAAAAGCAGTGCTCACTACAGGGGTGGTGGTGGCAGAGGTTGGCCATTATATCTGGAAGCAGGTTCAGACCAGGATCTTCTGTGGGGCAGCCCAATCTGTAAATCAAATCTTTTTGGAAGTTTTATCATCTTTTCAATCAAGTATCTATTAGCAGTATCAGGGAGCATAGGAGTACTGTTATAGTGTGGGTCCTGAGAGCTTATTGCTAAGCAATTTTGGCATCAAGCTTAGTGAGCTGCTTGCATCCCATAAGGTTTTGGAACTCTTAGAATCTATCCACAAAATTTCCATAAATATCTGGTCTTCTTAATCCTATATTATAAGTTCTTAATTTTCAGATATCATTATAGGGAAAGATACTAAACTATTTCTCTAAAAGGATTTCACAAAGAATTTTGATCAGCTGTCACTCTCTATTTATTTATTGTTAGTTCTGCAGATATTCCACTTAAGCAGTTGAAAATGGTGGAGGCATTGTCATCATCACTGGTACCCCTTATAGCATTGTCAAATCTTTTGATAAAGGTGTATTGTTTCCCCCTTCAGTGTATCATGGTAGCTTAAAGTGTCTTTGTAGGGGCCTAATCAGGGACTAGAATTAAGATCAAAGGTTCTGTATGTGTCCAAGTTAAGTTGTCTTACTATGTGTAATCTTTTGAAACTAGAGGTATCCTTGTCACTGGATCAATAAGATTTGTAATTGAATTAACTAGAGCCAAATGGGGTGGATGAATATTGAGAGGCAATCAAAGCGGATCTTTTTTTCCAGGCCATCATGGAATCCAATTTTATATTGAAGATCTGCTATAGCCTGATTGTGGCTGTGGGAAATGGTTTTCTTTTTGATTTCCTTAAGATGATATTTCTATAGATCTTTTTTCTCTTATTTAAAAAGTTGTTAAACTTTATGGGCCACAGAGAGCATTACGCCTGTTTTGTTTTGCTGTCTTGACATGCTGCCTTGAAAATTCCTCTCTACTCTCAACTTTTGTGCTTCATGGGGTTGTCTTTGGATAATTTTTTCTTTGCCCTCTTTCTCTTGGGCAGCTCATTCTGGTAGGCCTTCTCTTTCGAGTGAGGGGAATTCCTTTGTTACTAGGTAATTTTTTAAACTTCTAGGAGCCTCATTTTAACCAAATGGAGCCTGTTCTTTCAGTCTTTGATATCAATCATCTCTGGGACCTTGTCTTTGGTAGGGGATGAGACAGAGATCTGATCCTTCTTGGCACTGGTTGTATCATCATACAGAGAATCCTCCTCATTGGTATCCTTATCAGCAGACAACTTGGGAACCACCTTCTCTTTATCAGTAGCCAGCTTGGGAGCCACTATAAATTTGGAGTATCTATAGTCATCTAGGTTATTACACCACTCACCAAAATGTATGGCACCATTAGCCACAGCTGTCTATCATGATAATTTGATAAGAATAATTGACAAGGAGGTTCTTAATCTTCTTATAAGCCCCTTTCAACTAATAGAGCCTGTTATCAATACTTAAAGCAGCACTCATAACAAGACAGTCCACAAAGCAATAATCAAAAGTCTCACAAGAAGAAAACAGAAGGATCTCTATACTGCAAAGAGCTTTCTTTACAGACCCAATTCGCCAAAAAACATCAAGGAGAAAATTTCAGTTGTTTTTTCCAGGCTGCTAGATAATATTGCAGATTAAAGCCATTAAAAGTAATATTGATTTTTATTGAGATAGCTGGCACCTCTTTACCTTAAGCTATTATTGAATGGAACTGATAATAAGCCCTATCCCTTACCTTGTAGCCAAGACTTTTCACAAGACTGGGATGGACATAACAAGGAGTTGACCACTTCTCTAACAACTACAATACAAGCAAGACCACCTTCTAGTAGTCATTCATAAGATCTTCAGTACCAAAATAGTACACTAAGGTAACATTGCAAAGCTCTGTTATGGCAAGGCTATATAAGATCTTAAAGTCCTCCCCTACTTGATCTTTCTACCCCTTATCAATTTTAACTTGAAGCAGTGACATCAAATAGAATTTCAGAAAGGTAAAATAAGATTGTGAACAAGCTCATTGCTCCTAAGGGAACGCTGACAGGATAAATATTTTGATGTTAGTATCATGATATTCGAAAATTCTTATGATTGGTAGACTCAGCCTTGTCTGGGACAGGTCTGTTGTGCTCCTTCCTTCCCAAAATAACCAGAAAAAGGAAGCCATACCTTTATCAATCCCTGGTCTACCAAGAAACCTACAAAGCACAGGTAACTAATTAGGGTCAATAGGGTTCTCATCATGATATACCAGAGTCCCTGGTATTCCCCAGGTCTACCTTAGGCTTAAAATCCACCAGACAGGCACCCCTTCCTTCCCCCATCAACCTATCCTCCTAGCAAACAAACATTTTCTTCCAAATATCAGAACATGAACTATATGAAAAAAGCTAGAAATTAGTGATGTCCTGGGGATTGAAAGTCTGGGAAGATCTTGGTAAAGCTGTATTTTTAGGCATAGTATACTTAGGACTAAAGATAACTGGGCTAATCACAGATTGAAAACTCTTCAATACTTTAGTAAAGTGACCACTAAAGACCATGGGACTAGTTTTTCTTTTCCAATCCCAGTAAATAGGAAAGGTGTAAAGTCTTTGGAGAGATTACAAATCTCAGAGTGGACTATTGTAGTTTAAAGTAATTAATAAGTTTTTGTTTTGATGTTACAAATCTAAAACCTCAATAAACTTGGAAAGATATTATTAGAAATGCAATTAGTCAGTTCTACTGTACTAGGTTTCTTAATAGATTATTCACTTGTGTAGTGTTTAATTCACTAAAGCAGATAAAGCTAGCCAGATGATCAAGTATTAGAGCTAGTTTATAAGAATCTACACAATTCAAGGTAGTGTTACTTTAGAACATCTAAGGCTGTAAGCTTAAATTAAAATTTGTTTTAATTTTAAATTAATACTAGTATATGCATTCATCAAAATGCACACCCCAAGAAATTAAGAGTCCAAATTAGGCAGAACAATTTGTTAAAACATTAAGGGTAAAGTAAAGTGTGATGAGGGCATGTCCAGATATGAACTAAATGAGAGCAAGCAGGAAAAGAACAAAGATGCACTTAGTTTCAGAATCTTCAAGAGGTTTAGATATAATTTAAAGAACCAACTTATAAGAATGGGAGAGAGAGCTTCTTTTCAGACCAAATGATTACTAATCCACAGAGGTTTGGTTTTATAAGGTGCTTTTAAATAAAGTTTTTTTATTGCAAAAATCATATCTTATGATGTATAAGCAATGCATTGAATCAATAAGTTAATCATTGAGTACAACCCTGTCTTTGTTGGTGACATTTCTAGAAGAGGTTAAGAATCTTAAGATTTTGCGTGCCTAAAAAGGTGAGGCTGGGTCTGAAGAGCCCAGAGAACTTTTTACAATACTATTGATGAGTTAGGCGCTACATAGAAGAAACATTTATAGAATACTTAAAAAAGGACGTAACAGAGTTAGAAAGACTGAATATTGCACAAATTTTGTCTTTACTCTCTATCAGGAAATCAGCAAAACTTTTCAACATGTAAAAATATATCCACAGGTGTAAAGGGAAGATGATTTGAGAAACCTTTTGAACATTAGGGTTTTCTGTTACTTTTGGTGGTAAAGGGACCAGAGAATTTAGCATAGATTCTATGGAACCAGTCTTTCTACCAAGAACAAATCCACTTTGGGATAGCTCTCTAGCAAAATTAAATTTTCTTTGACGCTTGTACCTAGGAGGGCCACAAATTTTGCTCAAAGATTCTTGGAAATGAGCTCAGGGAACTTAAAATCATCCTTCAGAGCAAGTTGAAATTATTTACATAGTTTTTAGTTTTTAAACAATAAAGTTATTAGATAGTGGAAACTGCAATAGATCTAAAACTATGTGTTATCATTTGCAATAAAAACTTAATTTTACCAGTCCTATAATGATCACTATGACTTATTTCTGACTGCAAGACATCAGATAAAAAGCTTTTCATTTTACTGTAATCACACAGTTCTTAACCTAACCCTTTTAGCTAACTAGCAGGCCCCTCTAATCAGCACAAAAGGCTTAAGTAATAAATAACCATTAACTTTCAGGAGTCTATAAGATGTTTTATTGGCCTATATTCTACAAGAAGGCTATACAAGTCCAGAATGTCAGTCCCCAGGAACAAGGCCATAGATTACAGAAAAAAATGATATAATGGCCTTGTGGTATTGTACTATAAATTAAGCAGCATTTTATCAATTAAAGACATTTTTATTGTATAATTCTATACTTTATATCCCTTTACTAGTTTTTATTAAGTGTATAAAGTTCTTAAGAACCTAAACTTAACTTTTTATCCTGATATAGATAGTAGTTTAAAATAAGACCTTTAAATAAACTGCAAGCTGCCGCATAACCTCCAAACCAATAAGAAAAAACTTTATCAATTAATTTTTAATTTTTTATAAGAAAAGATAAATATATAATCTCAATGATCACTAATATTAAAGATCCATTTGGCAAACTAAAATATATTTTTTTAGGTTTTGTCTGCCTACAAACCTTTAAGTTTTAGTGAAGTTATCAATTCTAATTGTTGACCTGTTTGATATTCAATGTTTTGTGTTTTTAAAGTAGAAAGTAAAATTTGAACTTGATCCTAATATTTCTTTAAGATAATCTTTATATTCCTGCTACTTTTTACCTATGAAAATTGGAAAACTATCACCATATAATCTATATCATCTATATCTCTAGTAAGCAAGAGTCTTGTGGTTGAAATTCATAACTATCAACAAAGACATAGAGACTAAAAGACAAGAAACTCAAATTAGTTCCATTTTAACAATACTTTCCTAGGTGATGAGCCAATTTAAGATTTTTAGCTATCACTACAAATAGCAGAGATGATTAAATAAATCCAGGACTCATGATAGGCAAGCTAATAGAATCTGTTCTGATATTAGATACTCTCAAATATGAAACAAATTCTGGTTATAAGATATGTCAATCAGTGGAAGGCCCTTATATTTTACTTTCTTTTATATTATCAGCAATTTTAATTTGTGCATGGTTGTAAAGACAGATAAAAAGGGTTTTGAGCATAGCTAAATAAAGATCAGATTTATAAATATGTTATTCTTAAAAAATTTATATGACAGGCACCAGGACATAAAGTAATTACAGAGGTATGCAAAATTGAAGGGGAATTTTACTAAATAATTTTATGGTATTTGATATATGGTAAAAATAAATCATCATAAATTCAGCAAGTGACAAGAGAAATAAGTAATTTAATCATCTGTTAGATAAAAGCCTAGCTGCCTAAGAGAAATTGCTTTGTAGAGATCAATAATATTTGTCTAATACAGGTATGAAGGTATTTATATGCAGTTTTCATTTCTTGGCACTAGGATATGATAAGCAAAAATTAATAACTGATGCCATTGATTGATTTTTTAGTCTTAAGAGGCGACTGGATTGGCCAGTAGCCTTCTAAAAAAATATATGTAATTCAAAACCAATCAGTATTAAATATTGATAATATTAAACATTTTAGGCTATATATAGATTAATTAAACAAAAGATAGTAAAATAGAAAAAAATATTAAAGATTGGACCTGGTATGAATAATCTTTAAAAAAACTCTTAGAATTGAAGGATAGTCTAGGGGGAGAATCAGCTTGGTTTCCTCTATTGTATTATTTGGACTAATTAAACCATAAACTAGATACTTATTAGACAAAGAATATCAAAATAAAAAAATTCTTAAGTACAGGATAACATGGATTGTTTTGGATCTAAAAGAATGATTTTTTTTCAAATAAAGATGCTGAAGCTTAACTTCTAAAACAAAAAATTCAACTGACATTGTATTATTTGAAGTAAATCACCATTATCTTGTTTAATTAATTTTATATTGATCAATTGTGCTAGTATTCATAAGAGGTGTACAATTATTTAATTGGGAAGTAGATTTTGTAATAAAGAGTTTATATTGGTGTAAAAGCAGGACCTTTGATAATAAACAGTTATACAGTGTACTATATGTTGAATTCATATTCTAAAAAAAAGTAAGACAGGTATCAGATTTAAATTTTAAGTTTCTAAAAACATATGATATTCTCTACCATGCTCTGTAGAATTTAACTCAATAATCTATAATAGATGGTGTTGTAGTGTTGATCATGTGTCTAACCAAGAATTTAATAATAGAATCTGATTCTGATTCTGTAACTTCTGAGAATTAAGATAAAATCCAAGATAAATGAGATAAGGATTCCAAAATATTGATAGGGGTACTAACAAATTAAAATCATATTTCCTCAGTCTTAATACTAATCAAGCCGTCCTCAAAACATCTGGAAATAGTGACAAATGAGAGCAAGAAAATTCTTGAGCAAGATAAACAAGAAATGGACACCAAATCTTTCAATTTAGGAATACAATGTTAGAACTACACAATTAAAAAATCATTATCAATACTTATTTTTTAGTTTAATTCTAAGTATCTACTTTATTAATCACTGATTACAATTATAAGAGAAGGAATTCTCTTTGTTTAAAAAAATTAGGTAGTACATGGTTTCTAGACTTTCAGTGTCACTAACAGTCTTACAAAGACACTTATCCAACAGTATGTCTAAGAAAAAATATGCAGACGCGACCTAGTTGAAAAGTCTGCTGCTTTTTAAAAAAAGTATCTTAAGAATTACATCTTTGAGTAAAAAAAGATGGCTTAGGTTTTCTTTTATATCACAGGTTTAAATTGTGATGATCTCCTAGAAACATATAATCATAAGTGACATATACTGCAATCTAATGATCTTGGATCATTTAACAATCTGCATGAAAAAATATGATAAAATAACTTCAGACTAGATGTAGGGAGCTACATTAGCACAATATAAATCTAAAGTATGAATCCTTCCCTTTCTACTTAGATTATTTTAATAATTTATCTGTGTTTATTGTTTGATGATATTCAAATTCTTCTTTCTGTGAGAAGATGGTAGTTTCCCAGTAAGGTGGAACAGGATTTGGGTGGAAAGGGCCCTTAGGTTGAACTCAGAGACAGAAACAAGGATGGCGATTCCCCATAGGAGGGATTGGACCAGTATTCCCACTAAGATGTATCTACCCAGAAAGGGGGTCATTTGGGGAAGCATTAATCCAAGGATCAGGAAGGCAATCAGGGAGACAAAGGCATAAGATCTCAGGATTGGGGGCAGGGAAGCACTGAATCTTTTATATGGATCTCAAGTCTCTAGGCCCCTGGGATCATGGAGAGGAGAGCCAGCACAGCTAAGGTCCTGCTGATTATTGGAAAATACCTTCCTTAAGACTGTACTGTTGGGTGCTGATGGCATAAGTCCACCAATTCCAAGGTATTACTGGGATTGAGGGTGAGACACAACCCCTGAAGCCCCTGACCGTCCAGGATGAGAGCTAGTTAGAATCTTTGGTCCAGGGGTTGAAAGATTGTGGGGGTAATTATGGGAGGACTGGGATGCTGATGTGTCTTAGGACAACTTGAAAAACAGGAGAAATTGTGATAATTCTGGTTTTACTGATGCCACTCTGCATACAAAAAGCAAAGGGTGTGACCAATATTCAGTATACAAAGACTGCAAAGAGTACCCAAGGAAAAATGGTCAGTAGGAGGGAGTCAAACCCTAAAAACTGGGATGCCCCCTGGAGGGCGCCCAAGATCAGTTCAAGACTGATTACTCCAAGTTGGGGACCCCTGAGTGTAGGTTGGTCTCAGCACATAGACTGACAGAAGTTTTTTCAGAGGACCAAATCATGTGGCTAATTAAGACCCCCATTGCAAGGTTGAAAATCTGTTGGACCAGAGGCTCCTTACCCCAAGAGAGGTTTGTTGCCACCTATCCCTGTAGAATATAGTTACTAACAAGAAAAGGGTCTGGAGTCCCACATGAGTAGTGTAATGTCTGGTCCAACTATCTTCCTTGTAAGAGGAAAGGTTTGATAGGAGGAGCAAGAGGAGCTGATTAGATTTAGGCTACCTAGGTCCCTTGTAGTCACAATATACAGGATCATGTCAGTGTTTTGGTATGAACAATATCCCTTAGATTGAAAAGAGATCTATCCCAAGAGGCTCAAAAAGAGAAACAGATCATATATGACCAATTCTAGACTCAACTATCCACAGTAAGTATTGTAAAAAGGCTATTACTTACTTTTATTTATGTAAGTTAAAAATAAATAAGGAAAAATAATTAGGTTTTTCAATTAAAAGCACTCTAATGAATAATGAGATAATAATTTCAATTAACACACTTTGGAATTTAACTTATCAGTATATACTGGCGGAATAAAAGGGAGGGAAAGATAAGGGTAATAAGTTGGAGGCTGCTCAATCAGCTCTGCTAAGCTATAGAAAAACATAACACTACCCAGGAACTGATCCTAGTAGGATAGGAGAAATTAGGTTCAAAGAAGGCCTAATTTAGTTTGAACTCAATTTTGAGGGATTCTAGACTTCCAAAAGTTTCTTTCTTGTAGGGAGGAATGGGAAATTTTTCTTTATCCTTTGCTTTGGGGACCCAGGTTTCTTGGATTTTTTTGTCTCCTGTAGATGCTTGGGAGCTTGCTCTTAAGAGAATAAGCTCCTCAAGCTTGACCTTGGGGACCTCCAAGATCAATAGTTTAACATGTTACCTCAAAATTTATATTCTCATATCTATACAATTTGATTTAAATTTCTCATTTCTATTTTTATTGTACCTCTTAAATGTCCCTAATGAAGTCATCCTCTTTGAGGATGATCTGATATTTATTGAAATGCCTTAACTTTAAAACCTATTATATTGTAAAGATATATGTCTTTATAGACATAAGTTTTTTTTTAGTTTATTTTAATTTTATTGGGGTTCAAGATTGGATAGTATCTTTCATTAAGTGATTCAAGCCTCATATAGGCGTCTCAGGCTTGGCTATATAATCTATAAACTGTTGTAATTTGGTAAATTAGCTTTGGTGACCTCAACTGTCAATTTATGTTTTCCCTCCTTTATTTCCTTTTCAATCTCTTTTTATGGGTAGATTCATTAAAATTAGGATCAAAATTGACTTAGATTATAATCTAGTATATCATTTTTTTCACTGATTGATTGATATCTTTGCATGCCTTTTTTAACTAAGCTGATACTTTAATATACTAAATTAACTTATTCTGCTTTTTTCTTTAGTTGGATTTTGACAACAAGACTTTTCAAAAAATTCAAATAAATAAGAACACTTTTCCTTAATATACTTCCCTTTGATTTGGATATTTGATCCTTTCACTTGTTCAAATACCACTGACTTCTGATAGGTCTTATCTCCACATTACCCTG
This sequence comes from Thalpophila matura, assembly GCA_948465475.1. NCBI lineage: Eukaryota > Metazoa > Arthropoda > Insecta > Lepidoptera > Noctuidae > Thalpophila > Thalpophila matura. The sequence goes on from CAOJZF010000061.1 coordinate 22,808, forward strand.
TCAGCTACATTTTTTATCTTCTATAACTGTCCAAATTTCATTTATATTCTTTGAAAGGTTCACCTCTATTGTTTTTTTATTGATACCTCCCTGTTTTACATTAACAATAATCTTCTTTAGTTTAGTGTAAGTATTTTATTAACTCACCATGCAACTTTGTTAATACCCCACCATGTAAGAGCGCTGCCTTGTGGCCAAACTTGGCAAAGTTACTCATTGTATTCTTGGATACAACATCTTTTACTCAGATTCAATTTTTTTACTAATTGATCTCTTGTCCTGTGGCATTAACTTTAGTATATCTGATGCCTTCTCTATTTTAGGTTTCTTTATTTTCTTGGCTTTTTTTTGTTTTCTCATAAGGCTCTTAGCAACTTCCATTCTCTTCATGCTTAGTGTGTTATCCTATACTTACTATTCCTTTATTTATAACCAGTCTTACAGATAAATTATTCTTCCTATTATCAATTAACAGATAAATTTATTACCCTGGCTACCTTAGTAGCTTCACCTTTTTTTCATCTGTGCTAAGTATAGATCTACTTATTCTTGATGATGGTCAGCCATCCTATGGTAATATCCCTATGTGATAAAAATATGTTTTAATTACTCAGTTCTATTGTTCAAATAACTTTTATGGATAATAGTGAGTAAAATTTAATTTTGTTTTACTCAAAACTTTTCCTTTTCCCAAACTAAAAACACTCTTAATCTTCTTAATACTTTTAACTTTACTAGCCCTCTATATGGATTTTTCAAGTCATAAATCTTGGGATCTTGTACCATTATAGAATTTATTTCTTGTTAAGGCAAGAACTTTAAATTTAATATTCCTTTTAGCAGTAATCTTATCAAGATATAGTTATTAATTTTTTTTACATTTTTGAAATATTTAAAAATTATAACAATATTTATTTGGATCTCTATTATTAGGTAAAGAATAGAATTAATGCTTTTTTAAAAAAGATAGGTAATACTGATGTGGGGAATTTCTATCTATTCTCTGATAAATAAATATCATTATATTGCTAGCTAGCAAGGGCAAGAAATTATACACTAGACTTGAAAGGAGTAGCATATTGCAATCATGGCACTGGGTCAATTGTACAGCATCATGCATCAATCTCTTTTCTTTAAAAACAGTATTGCCAAAGTTTTTTATAATTATCATATCTTTGGTTTTATTATTTTAGTGCTATTCAGCTCTTTTTTTGTTATAGAACTTTTACCTTATAATGAGGATATACAAAAAATTAATATTCTCTGATTTTGAATTAGTAAATGAAGCATATTTTTTTAAAAAAGTTTATGAAATTTATAGATCATAATTTTTCAAATTATATTATATACCTGTGAGTGGCTTTATCGAATAGCATTTTCTCATCTATCGTTTCCTATTATGTTTACTGATTTTATGATTTACTAAATAAGCTCTTTGCGAAAAAATCTTTTTGGTCTAAGTAGTGTTGAGAGAAACTGAATAGCGTTAGATGTACTTTCGCTTATTTAATCTTATGATTTTAGAAACCCTTAAGAATTAAACGACACAAATTTCTTTTAGTATTTAAAATTTATAAAATAAAGTCAGCTAGGTTAGTTACAATCTTAATTAGAGAAAAAGGCATTTTGGAATTCTATAGATGGCCGTAATACCTTGATATAAAAAATCATATAATTTAATTTGTGAATTAGATCAAGTTTTTTATTTTTTATTTAAAGTTTTACAACACAAAATCTTATTAAAAAAGGATAATTTGTAAAACGCTACAGCTGTATGCAATATAAAATTTGTCGATACTTTTTTTTACTTTAGCATTCGTTTTTATCTCTTAGTTTGATATCTTACTTTTTCCGAGATTTCGCAAGAAAGCGATACTTTTTTTTACAAATGTGTATCTGGACTTAATACACGAAATTATCTTTTAACGCAACAAATCTTATAATTTGCAGTTATAAACTTCACCGCTGATGTAGAAAGAGGTACAAGTTTTCGGTTTTATTGGGGTAAGATTCTTTGTAAAATAAAAAAACTATTTCCCTGAGTCCTAGATTCCTCAAACAAGCGTAAACAATTGATGATTTTTAATGTACACAATTTTCATTATTTCGAAAATAGATCACGTCAACTAAAAAATATCTAATAGTTATATTATAAATTAAAGTAGTTGTTGCTATATTTTTTTATCAATATTCTTAATTCTACTTATAATACATCTTAAAATGAAATTGTCTATCGCTCTTGCTTCTGCTACTCTTGTTGCCGGACTCCCTAATATGTTCTTCAATCACCACGGCCATCACCAACAAATTAATCAACAAGACTACAATAACTATAATGATAATAACAACTATAACGACTACAATGGCTACAATGGTGCCGTCAATGTACCCAATTACCAAACTGTAAACACTGAAGCTGGACACGACGACGGGCTTTTTACTACTAACCGTGATTGTCTCAACAACGATCAGCTTCGTTTGTTTGGAATCAAATTTGACTTTTTACCCGGTGTTGCTTACAATCAAGGAATTGACCTCAATCGAGGTTGTGGAAGTTTGTTCAATGTACATGCCATCAATGATGCCATTAGTAAAGGCGGTGATATAATTGGGAAATTAATCAATCCATTTTCTCTCTTCAAAAGAGATTCCGAAAGTACCCGTGTCTGAAGAAGTCAAGCCTAATTTGATGTGATTAGAATGATCATTATTTTGTGTTTTCAGAACTTTCTGTAACCGATTTTTCTTGTCTATGTATTGATTTATACTGAATAAAGTTTCTCGATTTTAATAAATACAATTACTGCTTACGTAGAACGGTTACCAAGGCCATATTTACTTGATTTTATTAGCTAAAAATTTCTATTCTATCTATGTAAAAAAATTTATACCTTTATGTTTTTTCGTTCTATCTACAAGATATTCTGATTTTTGATATTTTATGTTTTACAAATTTAAATTCCAAGCTTAATGATTAGTAAACTTAAATATAAAAAATGCTCTATTCGAAAATGCAAGTCAAAATTGAGCTACGTAAAAGCATATTTAATTTCATTAGCCAAATTATACTGGTAAGAAGTTAATAAAGGTATGATTTTTGAGATCTATCTACCTTGAATTAAAATTCGATAAAATCTAAAGATAAAGAGAAGTAAGTCGAATGCTTACCTAATATTAGCGAAACTTAGAAAGAGCCATGTCGGAAAATAAGAAAATACGATTTAATGTGCTCAATAGAAGAAAGTCATGCTTCTTAAAATCACAAATATAGACATACATTTTTTATTTAAGTTTTTTTTTAAAGAGCATATATATCTTTTACCAAGGTACAGTATTAAAGCAGGATATTTTAAATTAGATATTAGCGTAAGGTTAAACATAAGATCAGATGTGGGAACGAGATATATTCTGTGTTTACAAAATTTATTTTCTCACTATAGAAAAGATATGCATAACTTTACTAATTATAACTCATATATACATTATATTGTGAAACTTCCACAGAGATGCTTGCTTGATGGGCTTGGTCTTGAAGTGGTCACTAGTATGAAGACTAGTACTAAAGGTTCTCTTCTGCGGGTAGTTTCTGTTTCTAGCTAGTTCAGCTGTAATTTCCTTATGTCAGTCTTTAGGCTAAGACTTGACTTTGACAGAATTCAGTGGTAGCTTATTGCTTATTAAAGATAGAAGAGTTTATACTTATTTATAATCTAAGAGAGAAAAAGTTTATATTTATTTGGGGGAAATAAGGGGGGTTTTTATAGTTGAAGGGAAGGAGAATCTAGGCTTTGAAATGTTTAGTGAGGTACTATGTTGAAGACTTAAGTTCCCTGGTCTGAATAGTACCATAACATAGTAATTATCAAAGCATCTTATCATTATCTTGATTTTAACCAGTCTTGAGTATTTGGGATTTTAGTGTAATCTTGTTGAGGATGCTTATAGGAATAAGCCATCATAGGTACTTGGGTCGTCATCCTTTAGATTTGACTGGAATAATATTTGTTGATAAGATGTAACCTAGATTGAAGTTATAATTATCCTAGTAAATAGGTGGGAGTTCTTGTCAAGAATCCAAATTAAAGTGGGGAGTCGGCGAGAATTGAGCTTATTGTATGTTCTTGCCAAGAATTGAACGCATTAGTATTCCTTGCCGAGAGTGTACTTGTAATTAGTAGTTGTTTGATTTGGTTAATAATAAATTAGGTTCTTGCCAAGAATAGGTAATTGGCTACGTTCTTGCCGAGTCTGTTGTCTATAATAATTATTTAGTAAAATAAGATTGGAATTAAATACCTTTGATCAGAATGATCATTATTATTATTAATTAATTCAATATAAAACCATGTATTATTTTGCCTGAACTGATTATTATGGCAGTTGATTATTGGCCTTCACCATGTGATTGAATCTATTAGATGGATTAACTAATTGGATTATTTAATCCTTATTAGTTATTTAGAATAATGGCTTAAATTATTGCCTATGCCTAAGATATTTTATACTATCTATTATAATCATATAGGCTGATCATAATATTTAGAAATAGGCACAAGTGTAGCTTGTAAATATTTAGAAATAGGCACAAGTGTAG